>RJWM01003982.1:0-63918 GCA_004363535.1 Dasyprocta punctata
ATGCCTCATCATCCCTGGTTGTCGTGTCTTCTTAGGTTCCATTAAACTGACAGTTTCTCAGGCTTTCCTTGTTTTTATTGACCTTGACAGGTGAGGTATTTTATATGATATTCTTCAATTTGGGCTTGTCTGCCTATTTTCTCATGATTAGGCTGGAGTTATGGGTTTTGGAAAAAAGACCGCAGAGGAAAAGTTCCGTTCCCATCTCATCAGATCAGAGGTTCCTGCTCCCAGCGCGGCTTCCTGCTGACGACAGTGAGCTTCCTCACCTGGCCGAGGGACTGCTTGTCAGGCTTCTTCACTGTGAAGTCACTCTTTCTCTCTCCTAAGGGGTCATTTTTGACTCTCTTTTCTTTGTTTTAATCTGTATTGAACCTAAGCCAATTTCTTCTGGTTCTTTTTCCCAAATAAATTTCCATTCTGCCCGCATCACTCTTTACAGCTGCCACTTCGTCCAGGCCGCAGTGATGGCGCCTGGACTGCTTTGAGAGCTGCTGGCCCTGCACCCTGTGCTGCTCGCTTGCCTGGTCTCGCCCATCCCGCCTGTGTCCGAGCCTGGTGTGTCCTGTGGAAACACTCGTTATGCTGACCCGTGAGTGACTTCCGCTGTGCTGCAGGTGTCATCCCTTCTCAGCACTCTCCAGGGCCCTGTAACCTGCTCTGTCCCCACTCCCATCTCCTGCCAACCCCTTCTTGCCTTGTTCTCCACTGTGGCTGCTGGTTCCTTGCCCTGAATCCTTTCAGCACGGTCAGCTCCTTTATCCTCCTTTATCCTGTCTTTGCTAGTCACCCTCCAGGAAAACTTCAGATCTCAGCTGCACTGTTCCTTAAATTCAGTTGACTCCTTATGGGGTCAGTGAGGCTCCCTTGGCCTGTGTTCCCATACACAGTTCTCTGTACTTCTTCCCTGTACCTGTGATACTTGAAGTTGCTGGAAGTTCTGTGACTGAATTGCTCCTCGATTGCTAAATTGGCCAGGCTGAAACTTTCTGCTCTTTGCTGTGCATTCATCTCTGTTACCTGAGAGCGAGTCTGCCCCAGAATAAGTGCTCAGTAGTATTTGCTGAGTGGATGAGTTTTGTCTTTGGAATGAAAAACAGTCACTCTTGATTTTTAGCATGCAAGTGTACAGATTCTTATTTTACTTCTCTTAGTTCACTGATTTAAATACCACGTGCATCCTTTTAAATGGCCGTGTAAGGCGCTGTGCTGGGTACAGCAGTAGATAGAGAAGAGTCATGTTCAGCTGACTCTACTGCAGAGGCCCTGCTTATCTGCTCACTCATTCTCCTCACTGAGCAGTGTGGGCCCTTGCGCCAGGACCTGTGCAGAGTGTGGGGTTTGGAGTGTGTGTGACCCGGTGGGATGAGAACCTTACAGATCCTCTGTGGACAGACTTAGTTTTAATTCCAGCTCTGGCAGTTTTAAGGTTTACAATCTTGAGCTTACCATTTTCCCATCTGCAAAAAATGGAGACTACAGTGTCTCCCTGGCAAGCTGTGGAAAGAACTTGAGAAGAGAAGGAATGTAAGGTGATCATCATTATAATCGTAGTAATCACAGAGTTCATAGTTTGCTGTTTAGGGCCTAAGCTTAATGCTAAGCAGTTTATTTATTTTCATTCATTCTCAAAGCAACTCTATGAGGTAGGGAGGTTACGATTCGACGTTATAAATGAAGAAAGTGAGACTTAGTTGAAAAATTCAGTAATTTGTGTTTGCCCCAAGTTGCAGAAGGAGGGAGTAAGTGGTAGACCTGTTGCTTGAACCCGGGTTCAACTATGTGTGATATTTAAAGCCCAGAAAATTCTTTGTGTTAATCATCCCACCTTTCAATGTAACTCTATTCCTTTGGGTTTAAAAGACTTTTTAGATGTCTGTTGGCATCTGAAGTGTTCAGGTTTTGGGAGGGACCACATTAAGCTGTTGTCAACTAGACATGTTGTTGTTTATTTACATTTTAGTAGTGTTGACATGTGTGTCTGATTGGGTGCCTGTTGGGGGCCAGTGAGTGTGTGTGACCATGCTTGGGGGCCGAAGGGTGGGACCCACTTTGGCAGTGGTCCCAAAATGAGGGCAGTGGACTTCTGAGCAGACTCACCTGAGGGAGTTACCAAAAATGTGAATTCCTTCGCCACCATTTTGGTGTGTTAGACTGTAATATCCTCGTGGGAGGACACGGGAGGCTGCCCTTTCAAGGGGTGTGGTTTGGGCGGCTGAGTCTCACGCAGTCTGAAGTTTGAGAACAAGTGACTAGAAGAGGTGGGGATGTCAGCCTCAGACCCCAGAGTGTCCCTGCAGGCAACCAGTGGAGAAATTAGTGAGTGCTGGTGTGCATGGCCAGTAAGTGTTCAAACGAGTAATACGGGAATAAAGTCACTCTGGGTGAATTTGTTCCCCCTTTCATAAATTTTTATTTGGGGGAGATTTGGTATATGTTTTATCATCATTTCTCCCTATCGGGATCGCCCTAGAAAGGTGTGGGTCTTGGTTATGACAGGATTGATTTAATTTTAATAATGTGGCAGGCCATTCTGAAGTAAAAACTTAAGTGTATTTTGTGAATTAGCATATCATAGATACAGGTTGGAGTTTGTCCAAGGCCAATTTCTGAGAGGAACTTGTCAGATTGTACCTTGATTTTTATGTAGAAAACATGGTAATTTAGAAATACAGTGATTTCAGGGTGTGGCCAGTATGAAAGGTAGTGCTGTCAAATGTTTCGAATATATAGATTTATATTTATTTTTTATTTGTTTACAAACACCGAGGATACTTTTATTATTTCCAGAAACAGGAAGACGACAAGCAGCCCAGAGGCAGCAGCCCCCCGGGCTTCCGCGTGAGTCTCCCGGCCTCTGTGCACAAGTGGCCAAGATGTGGAGGCCCCGCCCTGTGCTGCGACCCACCATTCTCATTCTCCCTCAGCTTATTAAGTAGTAATTGCCATACAATAAATAGCATGTTTTTTAAAAGTGTATTTTTCTTTGTAATTGACAGTTGGTACTGTGCGTGTTTATGGGGCACAGCGTTACACCTCAGTATGTGTATAATATATAGTGATCAGATCTAGGTTATTGGCATAGCGCTGAACGCGGACATTTTCTTCTTCATGTTGGGAGCATTCAGAATCCTGTTACTTCTCGTGCACCATAGCGACTCCGTCTTCCTACTGTCCATTGTCCGTCTGTAACCATTTCCCCAAAGTCTTCCCAGACTCTTGAACCACTGTTTTATTGTCTGCTTCTGTGTGATCAGCTTTTCAGTTTCCACTTGTGAGTGAGGACGTGTGGGGTTTGTCTTCGTGTTAACACGTTTTTGTATGAATTTCGTAAGTGTACATGTGTAGACACCGCATGACCATCTCCACGCTCAGATAATGAGCATTCGCGTCAGTCAGAAGTTTCCTGGTATCTTTCGCTGTTCTTTCCTCCTACGCTTTTTATCCTTTTATGAAATCTTTAAAGTTATTAGGGGGAAAAAAGGTACATTGTTGAGGATAAAATAGTAGGCAGGAAGGTGTTTAACTGTAGTTGATAGGGTTTTGGGGGAAGAATATAGTGTAAGTAATATGATGATTATAGGTATAGATTGGTGTATTATTTATAGAAAGTTTCGCGAAACCAACAAATATCTTGGACTATCTTTGAAAGATTTGACAGGAATTGTATTTTCTGGGAGGTCGGAAAAGTGGTAGAGATGGTGAATGTGGCACATAGAGGAAGGCATGGTGATGTCGCCTTTGTGCCATCTGAGTCTCAGAGGTAGGAACTAAATGTTCCTCTTTTCTTTGGTGGTTAATGGACAGCATTTCTACTATGCCAAAAACCGAATGTAAACCTTAACCTAAAGTGGTAATAGGACTAAAATCCCCACTTAACAGAAGGGTATATTTAATTCAAGTGGATTTTATGTTCTATTGAATGGCATGCTGGTGATTTATTTATATTTATAGATTAAAAATGATAGATTTTCCCACATCACTGTAATCGGCTTTTGGCTGGATATTTTCTTTCATTGCTGAATGCACATGCTGAGGTTAGGTTCTGCTGCAGAAAGCATTATATAATATCATTGAGTTAAAAACTGTTTTGTAAAGAGTTAGTAAAATGTCTGGGGTTCTGGTCTAATGATTTCTTCAACTGTCTCCTAGTTTCTCTGACTCTAAACTTCTGTAACTTTTATTTTTCATTTCTCTCCAGTCTTTCCATGTATTTTACTTTAAAAGTAATATGTTCAAGGTGAAAATGGCAGCATTTTCATTGTAATTTAATCTTTTTAGGCTTGATTTCTTTGCTTTGTGTCTGTTTTTTTTAGAGGCAAACTAACTCCTTGACACCCTCTCCCTGCCAATAATAGAGCGTGCAGATTGAGTTCAGGAAAACCACATTGCAGTGCCCTGTGTTCAGGCGTTTGAGCAGGCCGCAGGTGAGACTCTGGGCACAGCCTCCCTGCTGAAGCCCTGGCAACTCGAGGGTGTGTCAGAGACTTGAGGTGCTTCTGGGCGTGCAGCTAATGGCTGCAGTGGCCTGGGGTCATTTCTGGCTTCAGATTAAGAATACCGTGATAGTTGCACCCATGTTAGGATTTTTGAGCATTTCCTGTTTGATTCATTTACTACTGACAGAGGCAGGCTGAGATTTTTATTTTTTATTTATTTTTATTTTTTTATTTTTTTGCAGCACCAGGGATTGAACTCACAACCTCGTGCCTTAAGCCATTGAGCCAAACTTCCAGCCCTCAGGCTGAGATTTTTAAAGGGCCTCCATCGAGGCCCCTTTAGCCGGCTGTACTTCTTTTTTTTTTTTTTTTTTTTTTTTTTGCTGCACTGGGGATTGAACTCACAACCTCGCGCCTGCCAGGGCAGGCGCTTAAGGCACTGAGCCTAACTCCCGGCCCTGAATTTTTTGAGGCAGGGTCGCACTATGTAGCTCAGGCCGGCCTTGCGCTCGCGTTGTAGCCCAAGCCGGCCTCGAACCCACAACGCTCCACCTACCTCAGCCTCCCGAGTGCTGGGATTAAAGGCGTGCGCCACCACGCCCGGCTTGTACTTCTTGATATGGAAGAACTCTGCCATCGCACCAGATGGGGGTCTGTTTTGGGTGAATGACAGCCCCTCAGTCTGTTTGTGTGTTAATTTAGTCTGTTTACTGTCACTAGCTGCCTGTGGCCTTAGTGAAGCCAAGGGAGGCTTCTGGAGGAGAAAGCAAGATGAGTAATTTTAGTTTATGGGGCACTGTTGACTGGGCCCCGGGAATAGGACTGGGAGGTGGGAGGCTCCCAGGAAGAGTGGAACCCCAGATCAGGATAAGGGCCAGCTCCATCAGGGGCAAAGAAGCTACTCAGACCTGGTAAGCACTAAGAATTCAGAGCAGAACCCTCTCCTTACGGTTTTCAGGTTAAATAGAAAAGTGTCAACTCTAATGACTTTGTGGAAGACACATGTAAATTCCACATACCTGCCCAGCAAATGGGTCACACCCTGAGAATGGGCTCTGCATTGTTAAAATGGCATCAGTTGTCCCTTAATGGCCTTGAGCCTTTTTACTTCCTAAATGATTTCTAGTATCCTTGATTCTGAGGACCACAGTAAGCTCCTTGCAACTGTTACTGTCCCCTCCCAAACAGCAAACTCATTTGGAAAATGTTAGCTAAAATCCATCATTGGTTTGTTTTTGAAGTTACCTAAAATGTTTTCATTACTGACACTGTTTCATTCAAAACCAGTTTGTCAGATCTGAAAGTGTTTAGGAGGAGAGATCTATTTTGTTTCCGTGGAATTCTTCGTGGGAATTTGGTTGGTTAGTATTGAGGTGCTGAAGAGCAGTTTGTGGCTACCCGGAGATGGCGCATGTTCTGTAGTCTGTGTCTGAAACTTTGGGCATGGCTTAAACGGGTAGAAAATTTGGGGTAGCTTTTTTTGTAAGTTGGTGAATTTTAAGAATGACCTAGACTTTTTTTTTTTTAAAGCAACTATAAGTACTTCATTGTTTTATTGTCAAGAAGAGATAATAAATACACGTTTTGGTAATGAACAGGACATAGAGATACTCGATCTGAATAGGCGTACTGCTTCTTCTAATATGAAATATTTTAGAAAAATAAAACTTGACTAACGTCTCACTGCTGGCTTCTTGCCTTTTGTTACAAACGTGCTGAAATGGTCTAAATAATGTTACTACTAAAACAGTTTATTTTGTTTTGATAGGGTATTGATTCCTTCTGTAGTGTTCAGAATTGCTTGCATGCCTCCAGCAACAAATACCTATGTGACAGACTTTGTGTGAGATGAGCATTCCAGAAAAATGGAATGCTGGTTTACTTTTCAGTGGCTGTGCAGCTTGAAGAGGGGAAAAATGTTGTTTTTAGAAATGTGGCCTCAAGGAGCTAACACACTTGTATCCAGTGCATGAAGTTCTGTGAGTTATTTTAACAAAACCTAATCAGAGGAAACAGAATTCTGGCATTTATAGAGTTTATCTATTGATTGCCATAAGCTACTAGAAAGAATATCCTGTTCCTTTTAATAAAATCCTTTTGGACAGTTGTCTATATTTTAATATGTAAGTATTCAGGGAATTTCATTTTTAACAAGGTTAATTCAAGTGCTCGATGTGTTGGGCTAAAACCGAGCTAGGAGACAGGAAGAAGTGGCCATTCATAAAGGAACAGTGGCTGAACCAAGTTCCTTCTGCTCGTTGTTCTCCCCGCTGTTCTCGTAGGTGGCAGGCCTTTGTGTGTGTAGGGTTTTAGAACTTGTTGACCACCTAGCATACATGGGAAGTGTCGCCTACTTAGACTTAGTTTTCAGAGGAGACACGGAAGATGATTGTAGTGTGAAACCGTTCCTTTTGTTTACTGGTGAGGTGAATGTTGAAATTATTTACTGTCACTGTTAATTGTGCTTACAGTTTGTTGCTCTAAAGCTAAATTTGTCAGGAGTTAGGTGGTAGCTACATTCTAAAAAACAAAACCTTAACTTTTTATAGTCTTTTGAAAACGTTTGTTAATGGGTACCATGAGTAAATAATAACATTTGTTGAAGAAATGAAGCCTGTCAGGTACTTTTTTCCCCTTTGTTAAATATTCCTTATATCAAGCTTCTATTAACTCTGTGTAATTCCAGTAGAACTAGCAAGTTATTTTGCTTGAAATGACATTTTTTCCCTGTGCAGTGAAAGTTGAATGTGAGAACAGATCTTAATAGATATAGTTACACAGTTTATTTTATCATGTATCACTTTATTGCTGTCTTCTAGAACATTGTTATACTAAATGTTCCAATAATGGAAATTTTATGCAGCTACTTCAAATGAAAGAAATTTGCAAAAACTCAATTTTGGAACTCATTCCTCGAGGAGAGGGAGAAAACTCAACCATGCTGTGACCAAATTAGATTTCTGATACGTTGGCAACTTATCAGATACTGTCATTTCCAGAAAACAGGGTGTGGGTACCAACTGAAATATCAATACCTTCTGATCACTTTCAATTGGAGATATTTTGGTTTTTAATATGATTGAATGGGTAAATGTTTAAAAAATTTTATTGGTAACAGATAATTAAAATTTGGTTTTGTACCTAATAAAAATGACTCTACAAGTAATCAGGGATAACCGTGTTCAGTTACAGTGGAGTCTTCTTTTCAAGAGCTTGATTTTGAATTCTCAGAGATATTAGTTGTACTTACTTGAGCTCCTTTGTTTTGCAGAGATCATGATGCAGCCGTCCTTTTGGATTTCTTTTTAATAATGTGTGACCCTTCACCTTTGATCCCCTGACCTGCATTACCTTGGTAACCATTTCATTTTTTAATTTAATTTCATTTTTAATTTTGGTGTACAAGCTGTAACATTTCATCTCTCAAAGTGTAGCACACTGATTTCTTCAAATAGAAATACCCCTTTGAGTGATAAATTTGCAAAATGCTGTCTCCATTTTCTGTATTAAAATTCATTTCAGTTTTTTAAAATAAAGTGTAATCTGTGTTTTCATCCTTTAAAAATTTAATGAGTGCATTTCCCCATGCAGGATATTTCCTTTTCTATCTATGTTTTGCAAAAGCTGAATTAACTGATGTTCACATATAACTCACACCCAGGTTACCCACAGCCACCCCTTGCCTCCAAACCGCTGCCCATTCACCTTCACACAGCCCCTTCACCACCACCATCACCATCTCCACATAGCCCTGTCCTGCAGGGTAACGTGTCTTTCCTTCAGAAATAGCAGCACATTCTCTATCCTCAGATTGTATTTTGTATTCCCAAGAATTATTGGAAGAAAAAAGCTTAGATTTTTAATTTTATTTTTAATTTTGCTAAAGGGCTAGAGGAGTACATAGTTGTTTTGTTCCCAAAATTCACCTTTCCCTGACTTTAATATTTTATTTCTTTGAGACGTAAGTTAAAGGACAGTCAAAAGTTTTAACATGACCCAAACTGCTCTTGTCTCCCCTGAAACCTGATTTCAGCTCTGATGGTCCTTATACCAGATTGATTTATGCCATTTGTTCTTATTTCATGTTTGGTTTTCAAATAATGCATTGTTATTGTACTCTTTTCAGAAGATTCTTAGAGGCAAAGTGAACCAAAAGTCAAACTTATTTCTTTGAACTTACAAAAGATATTCTTAAGAAATCACCCCACTCCCCAAAGCAAGATCTCTTAGCATGGCCCAGTGAAGCACAGATTATTTTTTAAGTGTCTCATTATTTTATTCTCTAACATTTAATGCTGATGTTTTAATTGCACACAGCTGAAGCTGCTAAATGAGCACTGAAATGGATTTAAGTCCTCTCTGAGCTTTGTTGATACCTATAAAAGTTTATATCATTCATTAGAACCAGAAAGGAAAATTAGTCGTGGTGAGCTGTTCATGGGCTACAACAACTCTCATGAACACTTCTGCAGGCTTGTGAGCTTGTTTGTACCTATTATACCTACATGCCTGGAAAACTGCCTTTGGCCTGCTGGGGATCTTTTCACAGAATTGCAAAATATCAAAGTTTGAGAAATACTAATACCGTAGGCAAAAACATCCTGCCATCATGAAGCCCCTGTGGTTGTAACTGTCCCAATAGTTGGGAGCAGCTTTCTTGCTGAACCTTGAATTTTAAGGTGATGTATTATTTTTTTTTTAATTAAAATGAGTTACACAGTTGTGTAGGAATGTTTTTCACATTCTAAAAGACATTTTTGGCCTCAGGTATGTCCTTTATTTGTGCCTTTGATGCTGTATCTTTCCAGCACCAAAGAAATGGTACCTGAGTCGGAATTCTTAGACTCCCAGGGCTGCAGAGGGTGGTGACTGCTTGTCGGACTCCACTGCTCTTGCTGCTGGTCCCCTGGGGATCCTGGAGCTCCCTGTGGACAGGTTTAGCTCCCCTGTGGGCTGCCATCTACTGCAGTCAAGTGCTTTATTCATAAGTCTGGTTGGAGGCGAAGAGACACTTAATAGGTACAGAAGAGAAATTTTTTATTGTCATATTTTATTTTGTGATTAGGTCAATTAGATTTTCTTTAAAGTTTTCTCCTTTCAATATATTTTAAGAGCAGCTAGTTTTTCAAAGAGAGCTAGTACATGGACACATTTGTTATGTTCAGTGAGCATTGGTTCTTAGGTTAGTATTTGAGACTCCTGGTAAGTGGTAAGCCACATGGATATTGTTTTTGTAATTGTGATTCACTGAGAATATCCTTATATGGGAGTCAGAAAATCTGCATTGGACTAGCAAGGTCCCTGGCTATGTCTATGGTATCTGTTGATTACCCAAACTAAAATACTCAAACAGAAAGATTTCACCAGACTTTAATTTTGGTGTGCAAACAGTGAAATTGGTTGTTTGGCTGACCATGTAGGAGTTTGTAAAACATTTCATTGATGCTACTTCCGTTTATTTTATGTAAAACGTAGATACTGTATGTCTCCTACTTGCTTTTTAGGGTTATTGGGAGGATAAATGAAACACACACTGGGAACTCAGAAGAAAGGTGCTTTTGAGACTGAACCTCATCCTATGGCTGTGCCCAGAGGCAGTGGTAGTGAACCTGTGGTGAAGGGCCAGGACCATGGCTCTGGAGCCAGGCTGCCAGGGTTCGAATCCGCCTCGGCCTCTTGCAAGTGTTCTGACTGCAACACATTACCTAACCTTCTTGTGCCTGAGTTTCCTCCTCTTTAAGTTGGGGATGATAATAACACCTGCCCAAAGGATCATGGTGAGTTTTAGCTGAGTGATGTGTGCCAAATCCTTAAAGCAGTGCTGGCATGTAATGTGGCCAAATCTGACATCAGGGGCAGGGTATACACACCTCACGCAAAATGACCCTTCAGTCTATTACGACTGATTTAGAGATCCTTGAAACTACATGGTGTATGGTAATTAAGCACCTGTAAAGCAGATGCAGGTTCGGTGGGTAAAGTTACACCTGGCTTGTTGTGCTTAGGAAGAGCTGCCTTACCCACTGTTGATATGTTCTTTCTTTGTAGCTATTTTTGGTTATGGAGATGCAAGGAAACACACCCAAGGAAGAAGCCCACCTTTTACCTAGTTAGCCTTACTGTATTGCATCTGTTTTCCCTGCATACTGTGCCTAGCTTTGAAGGAGTCAGGATGTTGAACTTTTTAAAGGTGTTTACTTGACTTTATGAGGCTCTGGTATGCTCTTAAGTAGAAGGGGTGAGGGGTGGGATGGGACGGGACCTCACTGCCATCTGTGCATGTGTAGGACTATGTATCACATAGTCTTCTCTGTGCTTTGCGTGTGTTCTAAGATGTATGTGCAAGGTGGGTTGTGTTTTTTGCACTTTAGTAAGCTGGTGCTTGGGTAGGTTAGGTACACTTGCAGCTTTGTGCGGGCTTGGTGCTTAAATCCAGGTGTTCCTCATTTCCTGACACCTCACGCCTCACATTTACCTACAGACCTGGGGGAATGCCTCACAAGAAACAGTTCTACCCTTCTGGTTGCAGGGGCCTCAACTGTACACATTATTGTTCCTTGACTCTGGATCTTTTAACATCATATCACCCCTAACTTAATAAGGCCTCACATGAAGGCGTAGCTAGCTGGCTCTGGTAGTTCCCTGGCCCCATCACCCAGAAGGTTCTGTTATATGTGGCACCTGTAGGTTCTCTGGAGTAGTGGCTTCTGTCAAACTGGCTGCTCATCTGAAATCACTTGTGTGGTTTTTTGAAAACTTGGAGCATGGCCCAGCTAGTTCACTCTGATCTTGTCCTAGCAGACATCTGTAACTATATAGACCAACAGGTTCAGAAATGCAGGAAGTTTATTTTATAAACAAGAAAAAATACATTATTTGTGCACATTCAGATTTGTACTTCTCAGATATGTCCAGTCCTGTTGATTCTATAGTTGGCTTCAGAATCGTAAGTTAAAATGGGGTTTTATGGGCCAGCTTAGCTGCCCAACACTAAGCAGTCACTTTCCTGTAGGCACAGCTGTAGCCACCTGCTCTACAGAGCAGCCAGTCGACAGGTGGAAACCTGCCCTTCCTGAGGCCAGTCTTGCGCTGAGTTACAGGGCTCATGAAGGCTGTGTTTTATTTCTTGCTTTCTCACTTTTCTTCTTTTGCCTCCTGTTATTTATGCATTTTTTTCCTTTTCCTTTTTGCACTCTTTTGCACATCTCCTTCTCCATAGTTCTGTCCTCTCTCTCTGTCTTCCATCCGCCTACCTGATGTTTACACTGTATCTGTCCTAAGACCCCGAAGGACTGGGAATCCTCCAGGTGGCCAGCACATAGTAGGTGTTCAAATGGATGTTCGTAATTTGTCTCATTATTTTTCAGAGAGTAGGCACTATCTCTCATTAGTCTGAACACGCAGGTTTGTTTCTATGATTTGTCCTAACTTGGTTGTTGAGGTTTTACTTTTGCCTCACAGATTTTGGTAGTCACAGAATAGTGCTGAGGGTTAGGCCACTGGAGCAATTTACATCCAGCTTCTAGATGCATGGAAAGTCCACGATCACCTGAGTCTTATGGCTCATTTTGCTTTTGAGGAAACTGAGGTCAGGGCCCCTGCATTTGCCACTTTTTCTGTTACGTTAGTTGTGTGCATTGGGATACAGCACAGAACACAGAGCCGTGTGTGGGGTTGCACAGAGGGTGCTAGGAAAGGCTGGAGAAGCAATCAGAGTGATCTGTCTTCCTGCGGCTTCCGCCTCCCCAGCCCAACGGGCACAAATGGCTTACAGTTAGGGCCATTCTGAGGGTGAGCAGAGGACCCCTCCCCGTGGAAACTGGGAGGCTCTGTGTGCTGCCCCGACCCCAGCAGAGTGGCCCAGGTGCCAATTGGCTGCTTCACGTGTTCTTTCGGGTGGCCTTTCACCCTTCCAAAGCTTTGCAGAGACAAACACAGGTGAAGGTATAGAGAGATATTTTTGTCATTTCTCAGTGAAAATCTGCCCTAGTCAGAAAGGGAGTTAATAAAGACGGCAGGACGTAACAGAAAACAGCTCCTGTTGTTCTGGTTTGTGGTATTGTTTCCCAGGGAAACTGTGGCCGTGGTTACCGTGGCACCATGTGACACACCTCAGACTCATAGGGTGCAGACTAGAATTCTGCTTTCTGCTCATGTCTTCAGGTGGGTTCAGAAACATGGCACGTGACAGACATCATACACGCCTGCCCAGGGTTTCTTCTTCAGGTTTGACTGTGCTGTCTCTTTTTCCTCTTTTGCTCTGATCCTTTTTTCTTAGTGCCTCATTTTCCCCATAGGAGAAGCTAACCGACCTGTAGTTTGTTTGTGGTGGTGCAAAGAGCACCGGTCAGGGAGCAAGTTTAAGCTCTCAGCCCAGGTCTGGCTCTGGCTCGCCTTGCAGCACTTGGCACACGTTCTTGAACATAGTAGACACTCAGCAAACACTAATTCTCTTTTCATTTCTCATTAGCACAGGTAATTAAGAACAGGAGCTGATAGACTGCACGTTTCTGTGCAGAGATATATCTGTAATTAAAGTTTTAATTAAAGAAACACCAGACCAGGCAGATGGTTCTTATCCCTGCATCCTGTAAACCAAACAGCCGTGGCTTTTTGATCTTGCAAACAAGCAAAGCCAAGAGTAGCAGCTTTCGTGGTGATACCAGAGGGGAGCGGTAGTCTTTATTAACCAGCCATGATCTAATTTTGGCACCACCCTGTGTGATGCTGAATCCAAGGACGTTCATTGCTGTTCCATAGGGAAAGACAATACATCAAAGTTATGTCCCAACCAATGCTTTTAAGCCTTGAGTCAAGGGCATTACTACAGCCCAGCTGGTGGATCACAAGGCATGTGGTTTTGTGCTAGGTCACAAAAGCTGACAAAGTGTTATTTGGGATCATCAGCTAAATACAGTATTAAAGTAGAGCATCATCATCCTGATTTTTCAGGGTTTGCCCCTGTGTAGCAGTATGGAATTGAGATGTGGCTTGGGCCCACCTGCCTCATGCTGGTCCTCTGCTATGTCACACTGACCTTAATGGACAATCAAGTGTAGAACCTAAAAAATGAAACCACCGCAGGAGCTATCAGAGAAAGACTTATCTCAGGTGTTGTCACTTCCTGGGACCTCCCCACAAACCTCTGCCATTTATTCTGGTCATATCCCCAGCAGCAGGAAGCCAGACCAGGACAGGGAAGAGAGCAGGCCGTGCAGCACCGTGCCTGGCCACTCAGTCTTGGGATTCACCCACTCCTTAACCCGTTTCTTGCCCTTCCTCTTAATTTTTTTACCTGGTTAGACACACGATTTTCTGGCAGGAAGGCAGTTCTTGTGGAATAGCATACAGGTTGATACAGGTGTGTTTCTACCACCCACATCTCAATTTATTTTCTCTTACAGTAGAACCTGTCCTGAAGATGTTCATTTCTGACTTCACAGTGGAGCGTTTTAGTTCAGAGTTCAGGAGCATAGTTTCTACTTTGCTGAACAGTGGGTGACTTCATCCCGGTGCTGCTTTGAAAGAAGGAGAGGTTTGGCTTGAAGAGCTGACGCTATACCAGGAGAGTCACAGGCACTTTCACATTACCGAGTTGTAAAATTGTAGAACCTGAGAGTGTTTTAATATCATCTTAATGCTGTCTGTAAATGAAAACCCAGTCATCCTGGGAGAGCCGTGTGTGTAGGTGTAAGGAGACATACCCGCCCCGTGAGACCTGTGTCTCCCAGACAGATGGCAGTGTGTGCACCACCTCCTGGCTTGGGAGGACTCCCGTTATTTGGGGAGATGGTCTTTAGGAGTCATCTGTTCAATATAAACAGTTTTGAATTGCCTGTTATTATATCCAGAAAATATCGTAAGTTCTGTGTAGAATTGCGCTAGTAGATATTAAGTCAGCATTTTACACGCAGTGTTTGAAACTGGCCAGATCTGAAATCTGTTTCTTTAATGTGATTCAAGACCTGAACATGTAACCTTTGAGTGTTCAACAGTTTTAGATGGTAGGAATTTTCTTAAGCAGGAAGTTACACTCCTGCCGCTCTGAGAGTATTGGTTATGCCTTGCTTCAAGGCGGGAGAGAGACTTTCCACAGAAGGGACGAGCCCCGGCAAGCCCGCCTGGGTGGTGCCGTCTTGTTCCTCTCCTTGGAGGGGTTAGAGAAAGCTTTTACCCTCCCTGATGGCTGTGCGATGATGCGTGGTGGGGAGAGTGTTCTGCCCTCTCCAGAGTGGCTTAATTTCAAATACAGTGCTACGTTGGTTCACAGACTGATTCTTTCCACACCTCTGGTCGCAAACCGAATTGGATGAGAACCAAATCAAATTCAGTGGTTAGGTTCAATGTTGACCTATTGGGGAAATTTGATTTGGTTCTTGTCCGATTTTTGTTGGTGACCAGAATCATGGAAAGAATTAAGTTCGTGAAGTGAGGTATCACTGTATCTGTTATTCAGAGCATTGTATGGGCATTGTCCTAGGTATCTGGAATGCAACAGGAAGCAGAGTCACACTGTTCCCTTAAAGAGCTTATTTTCTGGTTAGGGAAAAGTGACAGTGAACAATCAAGTGCTGTGCCCGGTTCATCTAGTAACTCTCGTCTTCCTCAGGTCACTTCGAGGAAGTGGGCACTGTTTTGTCCGTTTCACAGATGAGGGAAATGAGATACGAGAAAGTTCCCTTGGTGGTGTCACACAGTACAGAAGTGGTACTGTCAGCATCCGACCCAGGCCTCATTCTCCCTTCCTGCGTCCTTTTCACTCTGAGTGAAGAAACCGCCCCATCTGCTCATTTCTAAATCCTCAAGGAGGGGTGCCAGTGACACCGAGCTTGAGGAAGAGCAAAAAAGTGAGGTGGCCCATGGCAGGGTGTCCTGGGTGTCTGTGTCTCCTGGTGCACGTGACCTGAACTGCAGTAAGGGACAGGAAAGAAGTGGCATAGGGAGCCACACGGATGGCTGGAGGGAGAGTGTCCCAAGCAGAGGGAGCAGCAAGAGCAGGGACCCCGAGCTCGATGCCCAGGTTTGCTGAACTGAAAGAAGCCAGGAGGACAGGCAGGAGACTGGAGGACCTGCCCAGAGAAGGCAGCTGGGACAGAGCCCTCGTGAGGCGCAAGCATTTTTGGGCAGGAAAAGATGATTGAAAGGGTCACCATAGGGTGCAGGGTAGAGCAGGCTCTTCAGGCCGCCTCAGCGGGCCACGTCAGGCCTGCTGCATGTGTCAGCACAGCCAGTGAGCGAAGGCTGCTGTCGACTTTTTTTTCCTCTTTAAAACATTTTTTCTTTAAAAAATTAGTTGCTTTTTATACAACTATCCAAAATTCTTCATGTTTCTTTGGCAGTGAAAGATAATGAAATTATATATAGTTATAAAATTCCATATATATATATATATATATATATATATATATATATATATATAAAGTTACCTTTGCCTAAGAAACAGTATTTACTCTGTGTACATAGTTGGCTGACAAAATTCTGAACCATCCAGCACCCTAATTAATTGACGAAATATTACAGAATTTCCAAAAGAAAAGGAAAAAGAGACACACACACATATACATGTACGCATGCACAGCCTTTTGTGGCTCAGAACAGTTTCACAGCCCTGTTTGTAGGCAATTTGAAATAGTTGCCACATACCATTTAGTGATAAGAAAACCCCTCTCAAGCCAGACATGGTGGTACACGCCTGTAATCCCAGCACTTGGGAGGCTGAGGCAGGAGGATTGCCACGAGTTCGAGGCCACCCTTGGCTACATAGTGGGTTCAAGGACAGCCTGGACTACGTAGTGAGACCCTGTCTCAAAAATAAAAAGCAAAATAGAAAAATTCTTTTAGTGATTAAAAAGTATTTGTAAGTCCCATCATTTTTAAAGATGAGTTCCCCTACCCACCCAAGTAACTGTGTTGTATCTTTGAAATTAAGCAGGGGGGAAAAATACTGGTGACAAGTATATAGCAAATTCATGTCTTAATTCTTTGCAAAGACTAAAGCCAGTTTTCAGAACCGTGAGGAGTGAGCTACAAATTCACCCATTTTCAAAGACTTGTTTGAAGACTGTGCAGCAACTTTGCTGTCTTTCTTATTCAAAATCTGCAAACTGCTTTCCTCCATGACCTCCCCTGAGTCCACCACAGAATCCCAGAGGAGTAGTGAAGGTGCCACCTCTGCCATCACCGTGTCCTCTGCCACCACGGAAACCAAAGCCTCCTCTGCCTCGGTACCCTTCCCAGCCACAGTTTGGAGGAATAGAAATTCCAAGAGTTTCAGCATTTAATCATCTTGCTACAGTCCAGGTTGGTCTCTGGTCTCTCTGTTGATCATATCGTCAAAGAAGGACTTTGTTTTGTCACAGTAGCCGTGGGGTCCAAGAGGGTCTTCATCAGCATCTCCTTCATTGTTTTGAGTATCAGCTCCTGAGTTTCCCTTATCTTGACTGTTTACAGGCATCTCTTGGTTCTCTGGTTTATCCTCTTTTAATTTAAGCTTCTTATGAAACACTGTCAATCTCCTCTTTGTTACATGATGCACTTGTGCTTTCATAGTCAAAGTCTTTCTTGAATTTCACTGAACCATCTTGCTGAATACCAGATCTTCCCTGGCTGTCTCGATGACCTCTTGAAGCTGAAGGAACATCTGGAGCTACTTGTCTCTTGCTGTCGTTTCTGAGTTGGTCATTTTCTGGCCTTGAAACTTTGTGTACATCAGTGCATCTGTGTTCTTGATTCTCTTGTTGCTTTTTGATTGGTAGATGGGAAAGACCTGGTTGATACTGGGCTCCTTCTCCCAACTGGTGCTGGAGCAGGTAAGTGGGCTGAGGGGATCTGTCCTCTTTGTTCCACGGACTTTTCTCAAAGAATCTGAGGTCTGCAGCAACCTTGAGATAACTGCTTTTTATAGATCTTGTATCCTGTGTAAAGGCCAAACTAGCTGCACTACTTGGGATAAGGTACCACTGTCTGATGTTTCTGTTCCAAAGACTGTCAAGGAATTCCAGCCATACCAACTGCATTGAACTGCTGCCCAACTAATGAACTTGGACCAAATTGGCTGTGGATCGACATCCTGCCACAAGTTTGCGGGGACCCGCTGACTAGAATGAAGAAGTTGATGAACCTGGTGAAGACTGAACAATAGCTGGGTTCTGAGGCAAAGAACATTGTGACTTTGGTGGCTCACAAACTGAGGTCTTAAATACCACTCCCGTGGAATATAATGTATTCAAAGATTTCAGTTCGTGATGGTATTGGATGGTCTGTTGGTCAGTCTTCCGTACCAAAACATCAAACTCTGGTGAGAGCCGTGGTGGAGTTCTCTGTGTCGCCGGTGTAGAGGATCTCCTTGTAGCAGATCTCTGCCTTGGAAATGAGGTTGATCTTGCTGCTCATGTAAGAGTGCCCTGCACATGGCGCTGCTGCCACACCAGGCCACTCACAGAGGCAGATCCCATGCTGGTGTCACCTCAGACTCAACATGGTGCTGGTGCTGGTGCTGTCACCGCTCCCCTTCCCCAACCTCGTCCCTCTAACTGCAGTGTGACAGTGGCAGCCAACAGTTTTAAATGGTTGGAAAAAACTAGTATTTTGTGGCATGTGAAAATGGTACAGAATTCAGAATCCCGCCTCTGCTGGACAGAACCATACCCATTCCTTGTGTCCTGAGGCATGGCGGCACACTGGTTCACCTGTGTGCCCTTGAAGGCTGCCGCCAAGCTGCCACAGCTGTGTCGAGCCTCATGACAGGTGCCCTTACAGAGGAAGTTGCTGCAAGAGCCCATGGTGGCTCGGGCCAAGGCGGTTGCAGGGCGTGTCTCAGAGCAAGGGCTGGAAGAGGGTCGTTCTCCCATTTTGAGTTATGGGCCTGGGGGGTGAGGTGTGTTGGGGAGCGGGACCAGGAAAACACTGGAGTTGTGTTTCACACATGTTGGCTTTAGCATGTTCACGATGGGCTGTAATTCATATGTCTCACTGTGGGTTGGCTCTGAGCCACTGGTAGCACCTGCACGACTGTCCCCTCCGGCAGCATGGGTCAGGCCAGGTTGGGTGGTGCAAGTCGCCAGATGGGACAGTCATGGGTGTGCCGCTTCTGGTGGTTCAAGCCAGTGGGAATGTATCGAGATGCCAAATGGAAGTGCTGAAGGGCAGCCGTGTGCATCTTACCCTGAAGAGAGGCCTAGACTGGACATCGCTGAACATGGTAGGACGGAAATCCCAGGGTTTAGGTAGAGATGGGCGAGTCCCGGGCACCCAAAATTAGGGAAGGAGGCAGAGGGGAATGAGAAGGAGCAGCTGGAGAATTCAGACCAGAGACGGGGTCCTGAGAGCAGAGCTGGTGCCTGACAGTTGCTGCTAGCTGCCCGCTGAGGGTTCGCCGTGGATTGGCAGTGTGGGAGTTACACACGACCCTGGGGAGAGCTGTGCGAGTGAACTGGTAAGGACAAGAGCCTGGCACCAAGTGGTCTGAATAAACACAGGAGGCAAGGAAGTGGAGCTGGTGTTTTGCGAGAGACCTTTTCCCTGTAGCCTGAGTGCAGGCCAGGAGAGGGCAGGAGCAAGGGTTAACCCGGGGTTAGGATTTTGCCAGGTGAGTTCCGTGGAGGGAGGCAGGATAAGGGAGCTGAGAGATGTGCAGACGGCTCTGTGTGAAGATGGACCAGGTAGTCCAAGCCAGGCAAGAGGCGAGGTGGCAGGAGGTCATGGCGGCAGTGAAGTCAGGGAGTGGGGTCAGGGAACGTTACAGCTGGGGCAGTGAGGAGTGCTAGGCATGGATGTGGTGACACCCAGAGCAGTCATGGCAAACCTTTCAGAGCTTTCAGTGGTACCAACCGTGGTGTGTGTGCCATAGGTCTGCCACCGCTGACTTAGGTCTAGGCCAGAGCTCTCTGTGGGACCACGTATAACTTCACATGTTGCAGCGGCTGTATTTTTTTTAAAAGTAAAAAGAAACACAATGAATTTTGGTAATATATTTTTCTGTAGTTAGCCCAGTATATCTAGAATATGTGAACATGAAATCTGTGTAATAGACACTGAAATACGTTACATTTTTGTAGAGTGTGACGTTGGTATGTGTCTTTCCCTTCAGTGTACCTTAATTGACCAGGTGCGGGGAGGCCACGTGGGCTCTTGGCCACCTTGCTGGACAGCATAGGTCTTTGGGATGGCTGTGAAAGTACCGTGCATGGCTTACTAGGGGGAGGAGTTGAGGAAGAGAGAGGCTGGATTGATGGAGGACTGTCTCCCTGTAGTGGAGCAGGGCTGTGAGGCAGTGGGGTGGCCGAGGGTCCAGAGGTCCTAACCTGCTACCCCCGGGCAAGGCTTGCAGCCTCCATGGGGCCCCGAGGGCTGGCCTTCTTGTAAGTCCGAGGGATTCCTCCTGGAATCGTGGGTTTGGGGTGGCATGTCTGAGTCACGGCAGAATACCAGAAGCATGGGCTGTGATTTGACAGGATCTTCTAAAACCGGCAGTTTCCAGTTGGATTTTTACTTCTATCCAGAAGGCCCTTCATTGAGCTACTAATGAAGATGTTAATCCATGTGATCAGCTTATTCAGCCAACTTTTTTTTCCAGGAAAAAAAACTTTCAGATTCTTACCTTTATTTTGACATATCTTAAGGTGCAGATCTTTATTTTGGCATAATCCTCCAATCCCTCAAATTCTGTTAATAATGGCTTCACTCAACAGTCTTCAAGATGTTTGAATCCCCACAGAAGCCAGTATTAGTAACTTTGAGGCAGGCTGTCTGGTGTGATGTGGGAGGCAGCGTGTGAATCCTGCCTGCCCTCAGCCTCCTGACAGGGCAGATGTGATCAGTGTTGTTCCTTGCAGGGAACACAATGTGTGATTATTAGATACATAATACAGAGATGCACGCATACATCCAGATGCAGTCGTTGATCCACAGTGAGTCCTTAAAGATTTGTAAGATGTGTTGGTGGGGCTGGATGTGTGCTTCAGTGGTAGAGTGCTGGCCTACAGTACTGTTGCCAAGGCCTGGGTTCTGTCTCTGCACCGAAAAGGAAAAGAATAAAACCACACACAAAACAGATGATGGCATCAAGAAGCTATGGTTTAGCCTCGTAGGCCAGAAATAGTAAAATAATTTGAAAGGATCAGCAGGAATACCTGTACAACTCACTTGTTATTGCTTCTCATGCCAAGAAAAAAATGGATGCCCTGATTCCAGACCTTTATCAGTTTTAAATGTACTTTGGGTTCCCTTTGAGTTCTTGTAATACTAAGATTAGTGGAGAAGGAAGAGGAGCTAGGAGGAGAAGCCTGTTTTGAGCAGTTATGTTGTGAACTTGTGTTCCTGGACGACTTGTGTGTCAACGGAGCAGTTCCTGTCCCTGTCATAGCACTGATGTCGGGGAAGAGGGCTCCAGCATGGCTGTGGCTTCAGGAACCCAAGAGCACCCTAGAGTCTGCACCACCTTCTCTGTAGATGCAGTGTTGTCCTTCTTGGCACTGTTGCAGTCGCTTGAAAGAGCACAGGGGAGACTGTTCAGTAGTAAGGAAACTCATTACACTAGCTTTCTTCAGCTCTCTTTATATTAATTAAAATGTTGCCATTTGATGGGGGAATGTATGAACACCAAGAACCAGAAATTAAGCAAGAAATTAAAAGAACATTAATGACTTTATCACAATTCGTTCTGTGGCTTTCCTCCCCACGAAGCAATATTTTGCTTACAAAGTCACCGCTTCACACATAAATCTTTATGACGAATGAACTGGAGTATATCCCAGCAAAAGAAGAGCTATTTTATGATGCCACTTGTAAAATTATAACATGTTATGGAAGAGAAAGTATTCACTTTTTTAAAGCATTGTTAACGTAATTACTTAATAGGTGCACACAAAATTCGTTTGCTTGAAAATGACAATCATTGTGTCTAAGATACTAACAAAGCTGAGTGTTCTGACATTTGTTCATTGTTCTTAGTGTATATCTTGCTCACTGGAATGCTCAAAAAATCTCAAGTTTGACATTTAAACTTGTGATTTATTCGTTTTTTAAAAATGTATTTATTTCTTTGAAAGTTGCCTGCTGAACTTACTGAACCATCGCAGCCAGCGTGACCCCAGCCAGGGCGAGTGTTCGGTCTGGTCCCGGGCACGTGCACCAGGGCTCTGTGCTCTGGGCTTGTGCTCCCTGTTCCGGCAGCTCTGCCTGTGGTCATCTGGATTCGCACCCACCAGCAGTGTCTGTATTAGCCTGCAGCTCCCGCCACTGGGTGTGAAGATGCAGGTCAGAGGAGGGAAACAGCAAACCCCACACCCCTTCCTGGTGCATTTAATCGTGCTCTGCCCAGCTGGAGCTGCCCTTCCTCTTCTCCCCTCTCTGGAGGTGCCGGCACTTTGCCCTGTCTGTCCGTTCCCTGCTCCGGACCGTACTGTCCTGTCTGCTTGACTTGGTAGATGGACTAGTAGGTCGCCCAGGTGTCTGCACCTCTTCTTGGGCTCGGCCAGCACGGCCTGTCCTTCAGTTCACTCTTCGTCCAGCCACAGCATCCCTGCAAGGGCCCTTGCCGTGGTGTGCATCGTGGTGTCTTCAGAGGTGTCTTTCACCCACTGAACTTCTTGGGTGCAGGGGCTGGGCCTCCCTTTTTGTCTCCCTAGAGCCCAGCATCTGCACATGATGTGAGTGAATGAATCTGGGTGATTGGGTGGGGGAAGCAGTGGTGGGGTTGTGTACCTTCAAGACAAAAAAGTAATAACTGTTTTTGAAGAAAGAGAAGAATAAATACTGTTTTTGTTTGTACAGGTCTTAGAATTTTGGTAGCAGAAAGCAAATATGCAGAGAACAATGGAAAACAAGTCAGAAGCTGCTGATTCCAGAGATGGTCACATTTTCTGTAAAAAAATGTACTTTACATTTGATCACCTTGAGATCTTTGTTGTTCTGATATATTGAGTAACTGATGGTTTACTAGAATAACTAGTAGGGAAATGGGTCATGAGTATAATGAGGACTCCCCATCGGAGGCCACCGCTCTTCTCACAACCTGGCTTTTTTGGCACTGTATTCGAGGCTTGTGGAGGTGACCGGTCTGAGTCCTCGATGTGAGCCTCGGTGTGCTGGGCCTTGCTTTTTACCATAATCCAGTGGGATCGAACAGTCCTACTTCTATCCAGCTGATTTGCTGTTCGTTGGGAATCAGTCCCAAATGAAGGAAATATTTGCCTCTGCTCAATTCCTCAAGTGCTCCAGCTTGGCCTGTAAGACTGAATAAGCACAGCGTTCCCTCTGTCATGGAAGTCACTCACCTGACTCTGCAACTGCGGGAGACCTGAGAGAGGGAGGTGGATGAACGGATTTCCAGGCTTCCCTCTGCATCAGTGTGCATTTTGGTAGTTTGTGGCCACTGTGGAAGTGACCTGTAGGTTGGTAGGATCTTCCATTAATTAGGAAATGTTCTTTTACTCAGTGACCTCCAGTATCCCATTGAAGTACTATAATTTTGTAACTTGTAAACCTGACCTCAAATTCCCAGTTGGCATCTTTGTGGAGTTGAGGGCCAGCTTAAGGCTGTGTTTCATAAACAGTTTCTAGCAGGGAAGCCTCTTGAAGCATTGTGTTCTGTTATATCAATATGTACTTAGACACGTTAATCTGAATTAGAGAGCTGATTGTAGAGAATGACTCCCTTGGGACATTATGCTAGAAAAAAACAAAAACTGAAGTAGTTTGCTGAATATGCACAGTAAAAAAAATCTAAAATTAGTGTTAATTGAATCTGGTCCTTGATCATCTTTGAACCTTTAATTTTATTTTATTTTTGAACCTTTAAAATTTGATCTGTTAAAAAAGTTTTGTGGCCGCTTAAAGGTACAACCTTCAACTGAGTGTGGTGTTGCATACCTATAATCTCAGCATTCTAGGAAGCTTAGGCAGGAAGATGACAAGCTTGAGTCTGCCTGGGCAGTTTAATGAGTTTCAGTCTCCAAATAAGAAAGGCCTGGGGATGTACCTCTCTGTGAAGGCCTTGGACTCAGTCCCAGTACCACAAAAGACGAAACAAACCCAGCTGTAAGCCAATGAAAGTTTTGCTGTAATAATTGCAAAAAGACATTTGTGCAAGACCCAACCTTGAGTTACAGAGAAATAAAAGAGGTATGAGGGTGTGTATGTATATGATACGTGGGGGGAGGTATGCATGTACATGTATGTATGTATGTGAGTGTTTAATGCGTACTGTAGTTTGTCTTTATTCACATTTCTCCCCTTCTCTTTTTGCCTCTTGAAATGGGGCAAATTTTCTTCAGTTAAAAACAGAAATAGAAGCGACGGCCTTGACCCATTTTACACCTGTTTATTTCAGGCTCTCACCACACACTCGTTCATGGGAGCAGCAAGAAGAGGGATCCAGAGAGCTTGAGCGGTGAGGGCTGGCACGTTGGAATGAAGCTGGCAGAGCTCATAGGGAGAGCTTTACCGTCCTGTCAGCTCCGTGTCTGGCTTCACGACAGTGCCATTACTGCAGTAATTGTCCTCAGAACCCCAGGTTAATTTGAACTCAGTGTTACTAAAAATGAAAGATTAAAGTGACCTCTACCCGACCTGGAGGACAGCATCCCCGGGTCACTTGGTCCTGGAGGCCGCTCTTTGACTATCCCTGACACCATTCCTTCCCTGGAATGAGCTCCCCTTCTTCTTAGCACTTACCCCGCAGCCCCAGCCCCTTTCTGTGTTGGTGACTGTCCTGTCTCCCGTGAGAGCAGGGTCTCTCTGTCCCTCCCTGTGTCCCCAGCACATGGAACAGTGCCTGGAGTGGCAGAGTTTCAGTAAATGCCGCTGAATGAACTAGTGGGTCCCCAGCGTTGCATCCTTTCTCCATCTTTCCCCTTAACTTGCTGTTTGTATGTTGTGTACCTGTTAAGCAGATAAAGTAGTGAAAATTTGGGACTGAGTATAAAAATTTAGTTCCTATTAGAGTAACTAGCAGCCTGATTGAGGGTTGTGCTAGAAACCAGAGTATGCGAGGACTTTTGAATTATGAATTATAAACTTAGTATCTCCTGAGTAGTAGAAGACATAGGTGTGGGAGAGGCATGAGTCATGTCTCTGGAATATTGTACCAGTGAGACATCTAGGGAGAGCCTAGGAGGAAGCGTCAAGAAATAAGAACAGGAAGGTAGAAAATTGGCAAGTACTGAACAATTTCCTTAATATTTAGTAATTTTGTTTTGGTATCAAGTAAGCAAGGAAAATGTTTTTTAGACCAAGTAGGTACTAAAAGTATATGGGAAATGTGGAGGTGATGAGTCAGTGCCACATAATGACATTTGGACCATCCATGGGCCACATATTGTATGTGTTGGTCCTATCAGATTATGTGGTCTACTGGTGGTATTCATGTCTCAGTTTGTGTCCGTGTACTGTGGCCATTTCACCAATGACGCGTTACACAACCCCTGACTATTTAGACAGCACTGACACGAGTGCTTTAGCTCCAGGTTATCCTCATAGGTGCCGTAGTTACTCTGTGCTGTGTGTGGCGTAGGTCAGAGTGTCATTGCTGTTCTTGAAAACCTTTGAAGAAGCCTTTTTTTTTTTTTAACAAAGAATAAAAAACCAAGGAGAAAGTATCTTGTGATGTAGGCTGTTATCTCAAGGTGAATTTATTTGTAACACTAACTTGTGATGAATTGTTTAAAGAACTAAAACTTCTTTTCAGGTATACCATATTTTGTCAGATTTTGTTCATTTCAGTATAACCTTTGGTTATGCGCACTGAGGGAATCAACTAAAACCAGGACAAAGGACCAATTAAGCTTGAATTTTATTTCACACAGATAATGACCATTATTTTTGCTCAAACCAGTAAATATGATTCTGCTCTTAAAGTATGAAAACAAAAGGTCAGATTTTTAACTATTGCAAAACAAAAAACCTTTTAGGATATGATACATTTTCATTAAACTTACTACTGTATTACTTGGATTATATAATCTTAGCCTCCAATGAAAGATAAGTATGAATTGATAAGTATGAAGATAAAACTGCAAAAAATGGTTAATGAGGCAGAACTTACAAACCCCTATTTATAGTTTTATGAACAAATCATCCATGGAAGACATGAAGGTAAAGAAAAATTCTTGATTGCATTCAAGAAATACAAAATTGAACTTTGCTAAAGTAGAATTTTCAAGCCTTTCAGTGTAATGTGCTTGGAACAGCACCCTAGGATGTAGTGAGCCCTTGGAAAATGTGTTTGTTCTTAGAAGGATTCAAGTGTGTAAAATTAAACCGTGTTTTAATCATGCTTAATAAACTAACTTTATTATGGTGAATGTCCACTTCTCATTCAGTGAGGAATGGCTTCTCAAAGCAAAGAAGAAGGGAAAGTGTTGTATCTTTTTTGTGGCTTTATCGTGAACATGTGAAAGATGTGACCCACGAGGGAAGGAGCCACTGTGTGTCACTCCTAGTTTGATTTTGGAACCTTACTTTTTAACTGTTTTTAGGATAACTTGCTGCTGCACGTGTGTTCTTTAAGTTTTGTGGAATTAAATAGAAATACACAACCGATGAGTGTGGAAAGGCACTGTCAAAACTGTATAGTGAGCCGGGCGTGGTGGCGCACGCCTTTAATCCCAGCAGTCGGGAGGCTGAGGTAGGAGGAGCGTTGTGAGTTTGAGGCCAGCTTGTGAATTCAATCCCGAGTGCCACAAAAAACCAAAAAAAACCCTGCATACTGAGCCAGGGTGGTGGTGCACGCCCTTTAATCCCAGCACTCAGAAGGCTGAGGTACGAGGAGCGTTGTGAATTTGAGGCCAGCTTGGGCTACAATGCGAACCCGAGGCCGGCCTGAGCTACATAGTGCAACCCTGCCTCAAAAAAAACTGGGACTGGGAGTTTGGCTCAGACAGGCACGAGGTTGTGAGTTCAATCCCCAATGCTGCCAAAAAAAAACAAAAAAAAACTGCATACTGAACTCTTCAGTGATTTGAAATCTAGTTTTCACTCAACATTCCTGCAGTTTACAATAGATGATCCGAGCGTTGAAAGGAGTCCATGAGGTAGTGCCCTCTGGTGGCACACAGAGCGTCAGGCGGAGGAGGACTGTAACCCCAGAGCCTCCTTCCAGAGAGCTGCTGCCTGCCTCAGGGTTGGTTCTTTCCAGTAGTGTTGCTTTTTGGAGGGTTTTGAAAGGCCTGGCTGGGGTCGTTGGTTTTATTCACCTTTAACTAGCTTTTTCTGTGTTTGGTGCTTGTCCCCCATTTTCTCCATTAAGCCTTGGCGTTAGGTTAGCTTAGCCACAGTCTCATGGTGTGGTGACTTTAGCAGTTTAGGTTGTGAGTGTTGGCACTCAGGGTGAGGGAATTTGGGGGACTTGGTGTAAGGAGGTACATTCACATTCAGATGTCCTGGGAGCATGAACCAGGGCATGCAGTTTTAGATGCATCTCTTACCTCACCTTTCCAAGGAGAGACCACACCATTTCCTGGATTAGAGGAGGAGCCTCCCTATAGCGTTTGGGTGACAGTCACAATTTAGGATGAGCCCTTCGGTGGGTTAGTCTTTGAAGGGCATTTGTTTTCCATTTTGACGTTCCCTGGACCCTGCCTTCTTCCCTGAGCCCCCATGGCCAGATTCTGTTATCTTTGGAATGAGGCAGATCAGAAAGTGAATCCTGTCTCCGCTGCTGAAAGGGTAGGATCCTAGGGAAGTTGCTTTGTTTTTATGTATTTCTGTAGCTGTGAAATAAAGATGATTTCTAACTTGTGCTGCAAACCTTTGAGAAGAGCTGGTTGTGAGAATGAAATGAGGTGCTGTGTCTGAGAGGCCTAGATGTTGCTACTAAGGCTACGTTTCCTTCCTCAAGGCGAGCTCCCCACCCCATTTTAATTTGAAAAGTCATTAAAATAAATATTTGGAATAACTTGATATTTATAGCAAGAATACAGAGATAGTATGGTGTTTTTATGTTCCTACCTGATTTCTCCTGCAATCCCCACTTTTATACTATTGAGTTTTCCTGATGACTTTTCCTGCACAATCCCAGTGAACGTGGGTCAAATTTGGTTTAAGTGCCTACTTAGCACTTGCCTCAGACATTTTGTGAATTCTTGGATCTGTCTGAGATGGGCATTTGCTTCCAAACCAGTCTTCTTGTTCCTCATTTATGACCATTTGACATTAGAATAACTTTCTGTGGTTTTCCAGGATGTTAACACCTAAGTATTTTCCCCGTTTATGCAACTAATGAGCTGTGCAACATTAGGAAGGATGGGGTGGTGGATTTGCATCAGGATTTCAGCCTGATATTTCTGCAGTCTCATAGCTACTTGTCATGCAGTTACAATTTAAAGTAGAAGCATCTTCAAAATGAATAACCCCTAAAACTTAAGAAAATAAGACACTTCGTGGCTCCCCAATTAAAAGCTAGGTTAAATGCATGATATGTAATTAACGTTATGTTACAAAAAAGGTGTGACTCATTTATGTTTAAGGAATGATGTCACAGACACCCTCTCATTTGGTTTAACAAGGGCCAAGGACAGGCAGGAAGAGCTTCATCTCTCTGTTTTCTTGAACGTGAGGTAAAGGGGGTCACGGAGTGACTGGGTTGGAGCCACGTAAGAGCCCAGGTCCTTGAGAGCTGTCCACACACGTGGCCTGAGCGTGCCCAGCCCATGTGTCTGACAGCCTGCCTGTGCCTGTGAGGCTTTTTGCTGATGTTTCTTTTTTAAATTGGCTAGCCTCTGCCTCAGTGGCCTTGACTCTGCTATTTAGTATGCATAGAAAGTCTCCAGTGCCTAGTAGGCAGTTTGCATATTTAGCCTCAGCTCAGTCTCTGCTGCGCAGTACTGAATCAGCACACTTAGGCCTGAGTGACACAGGCCCACTGTCGGGGCCTTCCCGGGACCCCTGGGCCGGGCAGTGTTGCTTCCTCTCGTGCTCCCCACTGTGTTGATGCTGTCAGCTCTGGGATAACCGTGGCCTCTTCTGTGCGACTGCATCTCGTCTGTGATCTTCGGGTTACATACTGTGCTGGAGATAAGCCTTGGCAGCAGAGACATGGGTGACATATTTTTTACAAGAGCCCCTGAGATATTTGAATGAGATGATGATGTCGTTTGAAGAAGTGATAAATGGGCCAGGTTCTTGAGAAGCTAGCAGAACATCTTACTGCAGCGGTGAGATCCAGTCAGAAAACAGAATTGAGTCTTCCAAGAAATTCTTTTTCGCAAGCATGATGGAGATGTCGATGCTTTTACAAAAATTCTAATACCTGTTTCTAAGTAGAAAAATTAAATTTTGTTGCCAGGCACCTTGCTCTGTTTTGCTTTTGGTTAGGTCTCCGTTTCTACAGCTAAGAGAATCCGTGTGCTGGGGGCGTTGGGTCTCCGACCACGTCCTGTTCACTGCTTTGGTGGGTTTGTGGGTGTTTTTTTTTTTTTTTTTTTTTTTACTTTCTTTTTTTCTCCTTAATCTTAGCAGTGACAAATTGAAGCCAAATGTATGAATTAAGGCATTTCAATCTTTTCATGAAAGAACCTTTTCCTTTTTCTTCTTTTAAAAGCTGAAGAAGTGTCCATGTCTCTGTTTTTTCTGCCTGGCATCTAGGAGTTCGGGAGCAGCATCCGGAGTAAACCATTTGCAGTTTTTGGAGTCCCGTGATAGAAGTCTTGGTGGTGGTTGGTTTGGTTGTCCTCTTCAAATATGGTGCTTTCGGAAGTTAGAAAGCACGTGGGACGGTCAGGCTGGGCTGAGGGGAGGGACTGCTGCTGACTTGAGTGCGTCCCTGAGAGTAGTGTGTAGAACCCCGCGTGAAGAGTTCAGCCTCCCATGCACATTTCTTGGGAGGACAGCAAGTGGGCTTGTGTCCCGCGAGCATGACGGCATGCAGGTCTGGACTTGGATCTGAGCTTTGCTGTGTGTCATTTGAGAGCCTGTTAGTACTTCCCTTTCTTTTATTATGAGGCTGTAGTCATCTGTGGCGCTTGCTGGTCTCAGTAGCTTGACCTTAACTGAAAAGAGAATAAGACTTTAGTTACATAATTTGGCCAACAACATGAAGTCCACCTCCCCAATACACAAATGATCCAGTTATTCATGTATTTCGTTAAATTATAATTTTTTTCAGTCATGAATGGACACTTTTCATGTTTTTCTCCTGTACCTACTAGAATCACTTTGTGGCCTCTTGGCTAAAACCAAGTGTAGCATCTTACCTGCCAAATAGATTGACAACAAAAGTTTAACAGAGGATCCAATACTTAAATGTTGAAAATGAAGATCCAACCTTTGGAGAAGCTTGGGGCAAGCACAATGCAGTATGTGGAGAACTGGGACAGTTGTTTATTTGGTGGTCGGTTGTGACATATGAATGAACCTGTCTTTTAAGACAAACCAGGGCCAGGGATTTAGCTCAGTGGCACAGTGCCTGCCTGGCAAGTGTGAGGTCGTGAGTTTGATTTCCAGTGCAAATAAAACACATCAAACAAACAAAAACCCCCACCTAACTCTCCTAGACTGAAATAGGTTTTTGGAGTAGGTCTTGTATTTTTTTTTTTAAATTTTAAAGAGAATGAAACCAAACCAAAACAAAAAGCCAATCAGAACAAAACAATGAAAGCAATACAGAGCTTCAAAATAAGACTAGGTATTGTATTTTAAGTTCAGTTTTGAGAAGAGGCTATTCAGTGTGGAAGCAAAGTTTCTGGGAAGTTTGTTTTAAAGATGCTGCCACCCTCTATTTCTGTGAACCCAGTAAAAATAGCATGGAATAAAATTTAATTATGCTGTGCTGAATATTTCATGTGGAATTAAGGGGCAAAAGCTGCCTTTAAAAAGCATTAGGTTTGGAAAGAATAAAGGCTTTGTAAGTTCTTTGGAAGATACTATAATTAAAAGATTTGCTCAAATGTATTCTTCCTTTTTTGAAGAGTTTAAAGAAATACATCCTTCCTTTCCCAAATTGATTACCTCTCAAACATCAGCCATGCTTGGCAGTAAATGTGGGGAAGCTGCCTGTGTGCTGATTTGACGGCTTCTTTCTGTTCCATGTAAAATAGTTTTTTAATCTTTTGATTTAGATGTTTAATAGAAAGTAACTGTCTGACTTGCTTTGGTTTCTGCTGAACCTGTGTTTAAATCCACACAAACAGTCTGAATAAAGTGAAAACATCACTGGACTAGCTATTTTAAACATTTCAGGATGTAAGAATGCTAAATGGGGTTCCCTTTTAAAAATAGAAATGGCTGCTTGCATTTACATAATTACTGCTAACTAGCACAACATTTTAAACTGTGACAAACTCAGGATAGAAAAAGTGTCTTTTTAAAAGCTTGGTAAAAGGAAGCTGAGGCTGGGAGCAGCCGCTCAGGGTGGAGGGTCTCTGCGGAAAGCCAGGAAGCCAAGGCTTTGATTTGAGAGGGCAGAGTCTGGCAGGAGAGAGGAGTAAGTAGCTCAGCCTGGCTTCTGACGAGTTCTGAGCTGGCACTTAAGCCAGAACGTAGCAGCCTTTCATTTTGACCAATGATTGTAAGTCTCGACATTGAAATCTGCTTTGCTCTTTTGGACAGGGTGCAGTGTTCCCTGTCTGCTGTTGAAAGGTGGCTGGCAAGGGTTAGGAGGTCAGTGTTGGTGCAAAGAGCCTTGCAAGGTAATTGAAAATAAGTACTAGGGGTGACTTACACAGACTGACTGTTGAAGCCAGAGTCTCGGGAGTATCCTTGATTCTGCCTGTCTTCCATGCTAAACATCTGACATCTGTGAGTGCTTTTGTGTCCCAGGTGTATCTGCCTTTCCAGGTACTAACCGCCTCCAAGCCACCCACCCTTTTCCTGTCTGAGTGTGTTTCCCATCTTCCCATTTGGACTGCCTGCCTCTAGTTTTGCTTCTCGTGCAGTGTGTTCCCTAGGCAGGGGCCGGGGTATCTGTTAGAAATAAGACTAGAGGTCAGTAGTTTTCTTAACGTCTTCAGTGATTTCTCCAAGCGTTTGCCTCTTCTTTCTAGGCACACCAGCCCTTTCCATTCCTGGAACCTGTCAGGCGTAATTCTGTTTTGCATTTGCTATTCCTCTGCCCTCCTCTACCTGCCCATCTTTTTGTGCTGACTTCTTTGTGCCAGCCAGGTTCATTGCAAATGTCTTCCCGTCCGAGAGACCCTCCCTGACAGCCCAGTCTCACACAATCCCTGTCAACTCTCCCATATGGCAGCCTGGTGTTTTCACAGCATTTATTACTGCCAGAGATGGTGTCTCTTATGTTGGCTCCCAAGTCCACCCCACCCAGCAGCTCTTTTGGGGCTGGGGTGGCGTGTTGTCTATCTGCTCAGCTGTGTCTCACAGCTGCAAGCACTTGCATATGCACAAGTCCATGTGAGTGACACGGGGGCATGGGAGGGGGACTTCAGAGACTGCCAGTGGCTGAGGAGACCAGGAGCTGGTGTCCAGCTGGTGTCCTGAAGCCCTAGTTGGTTGGAGTTCCTCGATGTGTTTGGAGCTGTTTGGGAAACACTGCTCTACACCTTGTCTTTTAGGGCTAAAGGAGATTCATGCCAGGGCTGTGCTTAAACAGAACCACCTGCATCCCAAGACGCGCTGGCAGTGGTTCTTATAGCTCCCCTTTGTTGAGAAGGACAGGTAACATACCCAGGTTCTTGGTCTGTAGCTCACCAGGTGATTTACCTCCCTGCCGAGGACAGTGGGCCAGCATCAGATTTGGACTCTGACTCAGCTTGAGAACCAGATGGCATTTCCTGTGACTTTTCCTATGCTGTCTTCTGAGCACAATGGGGACCCTTCCTAAGGTCCGTGGTCGTTGTGGGGTCAGGTAATGCATCTATTATATGGTGTTTGCAGAAAGCTAAACTTCGGTGAGCAGCTTTTAGCTTCTTTGGTTTTGCTGGCAACATGGAGAATGTTTGGAGGAAAATATGGAAGGCTGCTGAGAAAGTCATGAGGGTGTTCAGAAGTAGTTATTGAACCCTCTGCATTCAGCTTCTTAGGGAAGAATCACATTTCCACATCACTGAGTCCCAAGTATGTTACGCTCCTCCAAGCTGCCTGTCGAAGCATTGACATAGGTCTTGAGTGTATTAGCTGGGGACCGGGTTGCAGAACTCAGGAGACCTGTCTGCCAAGCAGAAGCTCCCACGTGCCATTTTCCGTTCTAGTCAGTGTCTTTTGGAGCGTTATTTCAGTGGTTGGGTTGTACAAGCGAAGACAGTGACTTCTCAGTATATGGTGAAACAGATCTGTTTTAGAACTGAGAGGAGAAAGCCCTGAGGGTGGAGAATTTGAGTTGCCTCCCCCCCCCCCCCCCCCAGTACTAGGAATTGAACCTATGAGCTCGGGGTTAGTAGGTAAGTGCTCTGTCACTGAGCTACATCACCAGCCCTTAACATTTTTTGAAATTTGAAACAGAATCTCATTAACTTGCCAGGCTGGCCCTGAACTTGGATCCTTCTGCCTCAGCCTCCCGAGTAGCTGGGATTACAGATGTTTGCTGTTGTGCCTGGCTTGAGTTGCTTTTGATCAGGAATGAGTTCACAAAGCTAGCTTTGAGAAAATGACTCCTTTCTCATTATTTACTGGAAACTGATGCCACTCAAGTCCAGGTGCCTTGACTTGGTCTGATCGCAGATGGGTGAAGTGGAGGTGGGTTCGGGCTGGACAAAAGATGTTGACGAACATTGAAAGGGTCAAGTGTACAAGAAGTGGGCAGCGGGTGGTTTGCCCCCACAGTGTGCTGCTGTGCATTTGGGGTCATTTGGGGATAGGGAGAAAGACTGGGAGTACAATTCAGTCACCCAGGTCCTAGTTACTGCGGATTCACTACCCTGCTTTGACTGGAAGCCATGTCTTACAGCTGACACTGAGTAACCAGTTACCATGTATCACCACATTTTATCACGTTTCTGATTCAACCTTTGGCTGGTTGCTGTTGAAGTTAACATGATAGTTTAGTCTAGTGACTGTTGTAGACGTATTTCTATTTGTACTGGTTATTGATGGCCAGTAACCCTGGTAAGTATTTGAAAGGCAATGACTTTCCCACCTCGATTATTAGAAGTAAGTGTGTGTAGTACATTTGACACTGTTTTTGACACATTCTATACATGATAGTTACAATTTAGATGTTTGAAAGTCATCAGACTGAGTGCTCTGATCAAACGTGCTGAAGTGAGGTTGGCACATGTAGTTGGACATGCCAGTTGAATTTACCTGGCTGGGCCATTAGCAGGTGAAAAGTACTCATTTACTATTGTTTATTGCTCTTTTCCCAGCCTTACAAAGCCAAAGTAATTTCCTGGCCACAGTTAGCTTATTTTTTCCCCCTACTCTTTTTTATTTTTATTTTTTGTAACTAAGGTTTTTGTAGAGATGTCTGGCTCCACAGTTTCCCTTATCTTTGCAAATGCCATGTTTTATGCTGTCTGAAAAACTCCATGAACCTAAAGTTGTTACCTTAGGAACATTGAGATAACAGTTGCTGAATTGCAGTTTCATAGTCCTTGCCTTGGAAAACTGTGGTTCCCAAATTAAATGTTTCCTAAAGTTGATCGAAGAGTTTACATATTTGTTAAAATCGTAATGTGTTCCTGATTTTGAGAAAATTAATATGTATGCTTGAGATCCATCTAATGCCCATCCCTCACGTTCAGTGATAGAAGGAGGAGATAACGAATTCTGTCTTTCAGACAGACAGGTTTCAGTTCATGGAGACAGCCGGGGATGGGACCCTGGCCCTGCATGTGGTAGGCAAGTGATCTGTCACTGAGCAGGAGGAGAGGGTGCCTCAGGATGGTTCAGATGGTTTTCCAGGTGATGTCCAGGAAAGATGCTGGATAGGGATTTTCCTGGGGCTCATCTCAAGGGACTCTCCTGTGCTTCCACTGACTGAGCTTGGCTGGCCCAGCTAACCTGAAGCCTGGAGGAACCTCCGTCTCCTCATGCAGCAGATCTCCAGACAGGTGCCTGCTTGACGGGAGCCCTGGTTTCTTTGGTGTGGGTAGTAGTAGTAGTAGTGTGGTAGGTTTTTTTTTTTTTTTTTTTTTTAACACAGAAGCAGATAATCTAGATCCAGCACCAGGGTGCCCCATCTCTTCTCACCTCCATGTGCCCATGTGCCCTGGCATGCTCTCAAGTGGCTCTGTAGGGAAAAGTTGGTCTCCAGAGCCTGCGAGCTTATTGGGACCATGGCACTTCTCCAGGCTGGGCAGGGGTTGCTGCCCCTGATGGCGCCGTGCCATCATGGACGTGTGCCCAGCCTGCTTAGCCATCTTTGTGCGCTCTGGAGATAATCATCGCAGCCCTGCGACGGCTGAGAGCAGGCTTCAGCCAGCGTGTGCTGGGTTATAGTGTTTTCCTGATGGATGGCATCTATTCTGGGAAGCAGCTTATTGTCTCACGTGAACAGGCTTTCTAAAATAAATGACTGCTTTCTTAATATTTTGAATCATTTTCTTCAGCACATGTTTTGTTGCCGTGGCTTGAAAGCTTGCCAAATATATGCCTTTGCACAACTCCCTGTAGGGCTGGATATACAATCAAACCAAACAGTGTGATTTAAGGTTGAACATAATTGGGAACTCAGCAATCACTTGCCTCACATTTGATAGAATGGCAGTGGAGTGCTTGAGAGTTATTTCTCTGTTTAAAAATTATATATGTAAGACGCATATGCAGATATAGTTTCCCTGCCTCATGATGAAGTTGTGTCTGAAGCCACTGGACAAAAGCACTAGTGTGGTAAATAATTACTCAGCCTTTGTGATGGAGGCAGTAATTAACTTCAGACAAGTCCTAGCAGTTGATACCACAGATGTTGACTGAGGACCTTAGTCAAATTATAGAAGATTGCAGGGTGGAAAAAAATCAAATGGTGGCAGAAACACATTTTAAACTCTAGTCTTTCATCTGATGATCTGTCTCCTTGTTTCTGTGTACTTCAGTAATTGAGCCAGAAACTTGGTGAACTTGTGTTGCCTTCCTATTAAACAAGGGTCTTTGGTTTTTACATTTCAAACACTGGTGTGTGTGTGCTATTGTTGGATAGTCAACTGCTTGTAATTGAGACCTTTCATATGCCTTGGTGATGGTGGGAAAAGTACTATTAACAGGCCTACTCCCTGGAGTTCTTCAAAAGATGAACTTGAGAGCGCTTTGAAAAGTCTCATGTGAAACCCTAAGTTTGTTTACCAGGCTGAGAGAGATCATATTACCATAAGCATAGAGTAATACCTGGATATTAGCGGGTGGAGAGAGCTGTAACATCTGCCTTTTCACTGCCTGGTGCCTGTGGGTTACCGGGCTTGCTGCTGGTGTTGCAAGCTGTGTAGGAGAAAGAGCTGGGTGTGGAGGGGGGTCTTGGAGGCTGTGTCCGAGTGACCCTGGCTGCCGGGCTTGCTTGCCTATTTCCTTGCAGTGGAACAGCCTCCTTGTCCTTTGTAAGCGAGTGGTAATCTACCAAGAAGGGATAAAACTCTGAAGTCAATGTTTTTACCATTTTAACTTACACAATTAGAGCGAATCTTCCCCAAGTTTGTTTATATTCTCCCTGGAATTTTTTAGACACTTTCAAATCATTGAAAAACACCTATCTTTGGAGTCACTGGCAATCGAGTTAATCCAATTCCAGCTATAACCTTTGTTTGCAAAAACTAGGATCATGAGAAACCCGATGGAATCTATCCAAACACAAAAAACCACGAATGGCATCGATGGCAAACTTTTTAGAGCTTTCAGTGATACAAACAGCCACTGTGGCATGCGTGTCATAGGTTCACCGTAAATGACCTATGGGAATAAATGAATTCAGCAGGGTCAAGAGATGGGATCAGCTGTATTCCTATACATTCACAGCAAAACATTGGAAGAAAAAAAATTAAAAATTGGTACCACTTAATGTAAACTAGCTTCCAAGACATTAAAACTAATAGCATCTTTAAGATCTATACACCAAAAACTATGGAAACATTGCTGAGAAAAGTTAAAGATCTATACAAGTGCAGGACTATATTATGCATTAAAAGACGACATTGTTAAGATGTCTTTTTTCCTCCTACATTGGTTTATGAATTCAGTGCTATCTACGCAAAATTGAGACAAGCTGATTGTGAAGTTTGTATGGAAATGGAAAGGTCTTCAAAAAACTAAACCAGTTTAGAAAAATAACAAAGGTAGAAGATTGTGCTGCCTGATTTCTGGGTTTCCTACAGAGCTGTGGTAATTGAGACAGTGTGGTATGCTCAAAAAATAGACATACAGATCAGTGTGATCAAATAGAGTTCGGAAATAGATCCACACATAGGCAGCCAATTGACTTTTGACAAAAGGTGGAAAGACAATTCATTGGAGAAAGGATAGTCTTTTCAGAAAGTTGTAATGGAATAACTGGATATCCATACAAGAAAAGAGAAGAAAGAAACTTGGTCTGTACCCCACACGCTACAAAGATGAACTCAAAATGCACCATAGACATAGGTTTAAATTCTAAAACTAAGATTTTCATTAAAAAAGTTTTGTGACCTTGGGTTAGGCAATGATTTCTTAGATATGGCACCAGAAGCACAATCCTTGAAAAATAGATGTTAGAGTTTATGAAAGATTCAGAAACATTTGTTAATACTGCTGAGACAATGGAGACAAGCCACAGGCTGGGGGAACCTTTGCAAAGCATTTACCTAATAAAGGACTTGTATCCAGAATATGGGAAAGACTCGTAAAACTCAGTACTATGAAAACAACTCAGTTTAAAATTGGGCACAAGACTTGAGTGGACATTTTCAGATGGCCAGATGGCAACAAAGCTTGTGAAAGATATTCAGACCTCAGTAGTTATCAGGGAAGTGAACTAAAACCACAACTGGGTTTTTTTAGTGCGTACTTTGGAGGACTTCAAACCTATTAAAAACAAAATCCTGCTAATACGAAGTGCTGGCAAGTGGGGGGTGTGCCTGAAACTCACATGCTTTGCTTGTAGGAATGCGGAGTGGTACCAGTGCTTTGAAATCGTCTGACAGTTTTCTTACAAATCTGTATTTTGAAGAAATGTAATAAATCTGTGTTTATAGTATGACAGCACTCCTAGGATATTTACAAAAGATATTAAAAAGTTATGCTCATACAAAAATTGGTTTGTGAATGTTTATGGTGGCTTTAGTCATGACCCACAACATCTGAGAAAACAGCAATCGTTGAACTGGTGAATGAGCAGCCTCCAGTCGAAGATTACTTGGCAGTGAAAAAGAACAAACTGATACAACAGTGGAGAATCTCAAACAGCTGACTCGTAGTGAAAAGAAGCCATCCACAAAAGGCTGCATGCTGCCGGGCTCCGCTTCTGTGACATTCTGGGGAAAGTAAAACTATGTAGAAAAGGCCAGTGGTTCCTAGGGAGAGGAGTGGGGTGAGTTAGCCGCCTAAGAGTGCAAGGAACTTGCTGGGGTGATGGAAATTTTCTGGGTCTTGATTGTGGTGGTGGGCACACAGCTGTATGTTAGAATGCGTGGACCTGCACAGTTCCGGCAGATACTTCGGCATGTGGGAAGCTGGGAGTGCTCAGTGTCCTCGTTCATCCTGAAGGTATGGATTAAAACCACAGTGGAGTCTTCTGTTACGGGCTCCAGTGTGGAAAAGGCTCCCAGCTTCAAGCATTGGTGAGATCGTGGAAAAACTGCAGCTCTTACACACGCTGGTGGATGTGTCATGGTGCAGTTCTCTTTGAAGAAACGTTTGGCGGGGTTTTTTTTTTTTCTCTCTTTCTGAAGTTATATACAGTTGCACTATGATTCAGAAATTCTGCTGTTAAGTATTTACCTTAGAGGGCTGAAAATGCATGGTCACAAAAAGATATCTGTACAAGAATGTTTATATAAAGGCAAAAGTTGGGAACAGCTCAAGTATCCATCAGCTGAAAAAATTCGGCTTAGTCATTTTCTTTGTTCCTGAGAGACAATGCCCAGCTCCCACAGTGTAAGGAGTTTATTTTGGCTCATGTTTCGTTCCTAGTCAGCTGGCTCCAAAGCAGGGCAGCGTGGCAAGGCAGGGTTGCTTGTGGCCTGACAGGAAGCACAGAGAGTGAAGGGAGGAATGAGGAAGGGAGATAAATCCTTTCAGGGCGTGTCCGCACTACCTACGTCTTCTGACCATGCCCCTCTCCTAACAGCAAGTCATTTGTGATGTCCCTATCACCCAGTCCCCTTCCAGAGGTCCCACGCATGATCCCAGGAGGCCGTAAGGGAGCATCTTCATCTAAATCACAACAATAAGTAGACTATCACAGTGGAATACTACTGAGCGCTAAAAAAGAACAAACTAGTGATATGACCATATGGATGTAGCTCAAAAACAAAAAAGGTACAGAATGTATGAGTACATTTAGAATCCAAGAACAGATAACACTGATGTTCGATGATGGAAGAGGGTTTCCTGAGTGTCATAGGGTGGGCAATAGAGTAGAAAGGCAAGGAACATACTGTGCTGATGTAAATTCACTACATCCCACTGTGGGTGGTGGTCACATGCTGTGTACAATTAAAACTCATTGACCAGATTAAGATCTGCATGTTTGATTCTGTGTTGGTTGTATTTAATAAAAATGTCATAAAATTCCATTTTCATAGACATTTTACTGAACCCTAAGTTCCTTTAACCATTTGTTCGTTTGGTAAGCACGTGCATTTTGCATCAGCCAAGTTTCCGTGTGGTCCACCTTGTCGGCATTGCCCTGTGTTCTGCTGAGACACAAGGAAAAGCTCAGCTTCTGATCGAGCTCATTGATAAGGCTCAAAGCTTCCGAGTATCAAAGGAGTAAGTAAGTAACCCACAGATCTCTGCCCGGATCCCTCAGGACCTGGCCTTCTACACCAGGTCACTGTTTGTAGAGCCTCAGTGCTGTGAAGAGCATGAAGACCTTTTCCCTGCCTCGTCAAAGAAGCACCCGCTTCTGGAGTCAGACGTTCAGAGCAAGATGCGTGGGTGAGAAAGGAGCCGTGACACGGTCAAGGGCTTGCACAGGAAGTCCCTTCCCTCGCTTCCTTTAAACTCCCGGTTCTAGCTTTGGTCTTCCTTTCCACGCTGTCCTCCCGCCGGACGTGTCATCCCTTGTCTGTCTCAAGGCAATCCGGATTCATTCGTCTGCAGTTCATCCCTTTCTTCCGAGTTCAGAGTCTGTATCCGCTACCCTCTATGCTGCTCCTTTGCGCCCTGGTCATGAGTGTGCTGTTCTCTCATAATATTTCTTTCAAGTCTTGCCTGCTACTATTTTCTCTCTCTTTCTCAGCACAGAACTAAAGCATGTGTCTCCCACCCCATTAAGTAGAAACTTCTCATTTTAGGGTTCATTGGAAACTCCTAAATTACTAAACCCACCTGTTTTCAGCGCTCGTCCTGTCCTGGCTTCTCTGTAGCCTTTGTCGTTAACTACCCTTTTCATGAGAGGAAATCTTCTCCCTCTCCACCCTCCTGCTCCTTTCACCAGGGCCTGCCTGCACCTTTTCCGACCACTCTTTGCGGTGGCTGCTCTTCAGCTTTGCACCCGTGGCCCTCTCCTCGATGCCCTTTGGCACTGCCTGGGGGCTGTGAATGATGACCCTCGAGTCTCCTGTGAAAATGGTGTTGTCTTCTCTGTTGCTCCTACTGCCCTCCCCGAGCTCAGCCCTCTTAACCCCCGGACTGTTCCTGCATCTCCCTGCCTTCCCTCCTTTCTCCTCAGCCCTCTTCTGCCTCTGCAACACCTTTCTCTCTAGGATAAAGCTGCAGCTCCTTAGAATGACATTGGCAGCCATTGTCCGTACAGTGCTTTGTCCCGTCTGCACCTGGCTGATGATACACATCCAAGGTTCAGTTAATTCCTCACTCTCCACTGTACTATCCACCTCCTCTGGCCCAATGATTGACGGCCACTTTGAGTGTGTGAGAGGCCTCAGACGTTTATTAACAGGTGAGCTCCTGGGGCGTGGCATCTGCGTGTCCCTCGAATCTTCTGAGGCCAGGCGCAGGGCCTTGCACACATTCGGTTTGCTCCACTGGGTTTGCCCACACACGGGTCTGCTTCAGTGCCTAGTCGCTGCTGCAGCCTCCCTGCTAGGTTGCTGCTGCTCTGTGCCTGAGCCTCCCACACGATCCCCCTGCTCCTCCAGGGGCCTCCGAGGGGTGTAGAGCCGGCACCGCCCACGTGAACATGTAGTCTCCGCCACAGGAGCCTGGCATCTGCCTGGGGTCAGGAGTCTCCAGGTTGCCCGCAGTCTCCTGACAAGCTGCGGAGGACCTCTAGGCACTCTGGAAGCTTTCTGTGTGTGAGGCTCGGCAGAGGGATGGCCTCTTTCACAGCATGTCCACACGATCCCACACATGGATTTTTCCCAAGTCCCCAACTTCCCGGGGAAGAGAGGGAGAAGAATGGTGAAAGACCCCTGCCAGGGCTCTTCACGGGAGGTGGAGTGCCTCCTGTGCCCAGTGCCTTCTCCTGAGCTGCTGGTGCCCACTAGGGCAAAGAAGGCTTGTGTGACATCTCCCCTTCCTCACTGCAGGCCAGTGGGCAGCCCACAACCGGGGGAAAGGGAGGGCAGTGGCAGGTGCCGCAGGCAGGCGGGAGACGTGCCAGGGACTGTGGCCATGGGAGTGAAGGAGTTGGGCGCTTTTAATTGATGCCTTTAATGATTGCTGTTTAAGCGGCAGAAGGCACAGTGAAATTGTTTCAGAGGCAACCAGAGCCACACAAGTTTGGAAGTTGGCTCGGAAGGATGCTCCTCCTTTCCCTGTTCTGTGGCTGTTACTTGAATCTATTTTTTTATTTAATTTTCCCTCCTCCTCACTTTAGACTGCAGCAGTCTTTTCCCTAAAGGGAGTGAAAGAGGAAGGTGTTAAACGAAATATTCTCATGCAGTTATTATTTGCCTGGGGCCAGTTGGAGTTTCTTGAGTAAATAAAAATATGCATTTTAGCTAAGTTGAAACCGCACTGCCTGAGCTCTGTGGGCAGCAGAGAAGAAGCCTGGCTGACCCGCCGAGGAGGCGCGGCCATCGCCCTGTGGCCCGCAACAAGTCCCGCATGCTCTCGCAGGGACCTTGGGGTCCGAAGAGGAGATTGAGATCAGTCTTCCAGGTAGTCGTTGCTTAAGGTCTCAGTCTTTAAATATTTTTAGTGTTTTGTCTGGTCTGATTGCTTTTCAGTTTGTTTGCTTTTCAAAATCCGGTGTGTGGTTTCCACTATGTCCTTGAGTTGGTGAAACAGTAAGAGTTATAGGACGTCCTGGAGCCAAGCAGCATCGTCAACATTCGCTATTTGCTGAGTCGCCAGACATCTGGGCTCTGGGATGGATGGAGGGACACATTCCCTGACCTCTAGGAGCTCTGCTGAATGGAGACGGGATGGACGGACTTGCAGCCTCAGCAGCCGCCCTCCCCAACACCCCCTCCTTCCCTCCCATCCTCCCGCACGTTCTCACGGTTCTGGGAGGGATGCGGAGATTTGAAGTGTGGGAGTGAGTCGCTGCAGCTCGATTCAGGGTCACTTCTGAGTGAGGCCTGCGGCCAGTGAGTTTCACGTGCAGGCAGCTGAGGAGTTCTGGGCTTTGTCCAGACCGCTGCTCTGTGACCTTCAGTAGGCTTTGTGTGACTGCCTTGCAGTGAGCCCAGTGTTGCTGGGGTGATGGGCCCTTCCTGGGGAGACGGGGCACTGGGAGTCCAGCCTGCCCCCTTCCCCCACCAGGACTGCCCGTGACATGTGACCCCGGTGACTGGCACACCAGCCTGGCCTTGGCAGGCCTTTCCTCTCCAGCCCTTCTCCAGCCCTGCCCGGGAGCCAGTGTGGCCCCACTGCCATGCTGTCTCCCCTGGCTTCCTGCCACATTGCCATCACTGTTCACAGGCTCGCATGCCCTCTGGGCCCCAGGAGTCAGGAGTGTAGACTCCCCACCTTCCTGACTCATCAGTCGCCTTTCTGCTTGGATCGCTTGCTGTCTCTCACACGTCAGAGCAAGTTACTGTTCTTGTCGCCTTGGCACTTGCCTTGCCCTTCTGCCTGCCTGGACCCCAACTGTTCTAGTGTGCCCCCAGCTCTGCTCTGACCCCTTCTTCCCTGCCTTCTTAGGAGCACACCCTCACACCCCTCTGCCAGCTTTATCATCTTAGAGGTGCTTCTGCTCCTGCTCTCGGACCATCCTGTGCACCTGCAGGATGCCGAGCAGCACCAGGAAGGGGCTTGCGCTGTGGCGCTGGCCTGGTGTCCAGCGGTGGTGCAATAAGCAGGCTGACCCCCTTGTCCTCACCACCCAGCCCTGTGTGTGGCTGGCCTGCTCCTGACACAGGGGCACTGTCCACTGTGGCTGTCAAGCAGGATACTCAAAAACATATTTAAAGTAAAGGATGATACGACTTCCCCACAAAAGGGTTGAATGCTGGTGACTCAATCCAGGATACTGGCCCTTTTGCCATTCTCTGGCGCAAATAAACCAGAGCCCTCCTTCATTTCCTTGGGGTAGAGTTGGGAAGATGGGCGCACACACAAAAATTGGTTCCAGTTGGGTAAATCTTCATGAGATGTGGGGTGCAGTGGTGTGAGCTGTGGCTGAGAAAAGGGGCTGCATATCCCTGGGGTGGGCTGAGAGCTGCTGAAATGCTGGCTCCGCCCTCCTGGCTGCCACCTGGTGGGATGGTCCGCTAGGGCTCCCAAGTGTGCAGCATTTCACCAGGAGTTGTTTCTGACAGGTAAGTGTGCAGTATTAATTTAGCCAGATTCTGGCGTCTTCAGAATCACATGAGTATTGAGTAATCATTGCTGAAACTACCAGATCAATTGAAATTTAATTAAAAGGCATCAAATCAAAGAATAACATAGTGAAGTACAATAATAACCACAAGCATCCTGGTCATTTTATATCATAATCCTTTTTTTTCCCTTTCCAATGGAGACAAGTAGGATTAAGCAGTCTGATTTGCACATTCTTTCTTTTGAGGAAACAAGGATTTCCTGACTTCTCAGAGAAAACTCAATTTATTTGCTTCGGTCATGTGAAGTGTTAGATGTGGAGAAGAGAGTCCTTGGGACTTTTAATAATTTAGGTGAAGGGGCGTACAGCCTAACCACTTGTGTTCTGTGTAGTGTCTGAATAGAGAATTTCTGAATTAGCTGAAGAAATGATTAAGTGCTGCTGGGTCCTGGGACAGCTAGGAAGCAGCCACGATCTGGAAATGAGGAGCTGGAAGGGGCGCGCCTCAGGGCTGGGGGCCTCTCTGGCAGGGGATGCGGTTCTCTGGTGAAAGGGTCTCCCCACCAGAACAGACCTTGGGCAGGGAGGTGCTGTTAAGGGTGGCTCTGTACTGACGGAGGTCTGCGAAGTACCCCTGGCTCAGCCTGTCTGGTGTAGAAGCCCTGGTCAAATGGGGCTGGTGCAGCTGGGGGCCTTCACCTGGCAGGCTGGGTTATTTTTTAAAATTTCTTTTGTGGTGTTGGGGATGGAGCCCATGACCTTCCACATGCTGGGCACATGCTCTACCACGGAGTCACACTCCAGCCCTGCTTGTCAGTTTGCAGTGTGGATCTAACTGAAGCAGTTGGTGGCCCACAGGAGGTGGCCCCGTGATAGGTGACTGGGGTGTATCACCTGCCGCCTTGGGCTGGTCATGTGATCTGTGACCCAGTAATCTGTGTGTGCAGAAGGATTTGAGAAACCCTTCCTAAATGGACTTTCCAGGTCCCCTGCCTTTCAGGCTCTGCTTCAAGGAAGGATGGTGGCAACTGTTGGATCCCCGCACCCTAGGGTAGTTTTCCTCCCTGGGTCTTGGCTTCAGCTGCATGCCCCTCTCAAGTAGCCCAGCCTATCTGTGTCACTTCGAGCCAGCTGGCCTTTCTCACAGTGATACTGGTACACCGAGGCAGTGCTGCCAGTGACCGAAGGGGCACATTGTTTACTTCCTTCTACTGGGTCCTGAAGTTCACAATCCGGATAATTCCAAACTTGCTGTAGGCTGTCCCGCACTGACCTGCTGGTAGTCTCAAAACCCAGTATGGCAGCTTCTCTCCTGTTTAGCTTGTGTTCTTCCACCTTCCGTTTGGGTCCTTCATGGTCACTTAGGTGGCCCAGAACTTCTATGTTGATCGCCCCACCTAGGCTGGAATGTAGTGTTGCAGGGCTAACTCACTCCACAAGAACACTTTTATTTTTGTGGTGCTGAGGATGGAACCCAGGTCTGGTGCATGCTGGGTAAGAAGCACTCTGCCAGTGGGTCCCCCGCCCTCCCACGCCTCGCCAGCCCTATAGAAACAGTTCTGCTACGTTGGAGGCACATAAGATAAGCCAGCTCAGATTTTTTATTTTTTAAGGGAGGTGCTGGTCGTGTCTCTGGAAGGGAAGATGCTGATAGAACTTGATGTGCACTTGAGCTGTTGGAGAATTGTCCTTTGCACACCTCGAGTCCCTGCATGTCACCATTTGGGAAGGTCGTTGTGTCCTTGAAGCCCATCGTGTGTCTTTTCTGTTTACGGAGTGCAGCCAACAGGGTCAGGAACCGTGCTGAATGTTTAATGAGGAAATACTTAAAAGATGAGGCATGTGTTCCTGTCACCTGATATGTCTGTGTGTAGGAACTGGTGGCCAGGCCTAGGATCCGGGCTCCAGGCTCAATGGCTGGGTGTCGGCAGCTTGGGTCTTTTGCTGGGAGCTTTGTTCCTAGCTGCTCAACAGTGAGGAAATTGAAGTGGCAGGCGAGGCATGGACCTGCGAGGGAGCTCTGGGTCCCCGTTGCTGTCCTCCAGGTTGTCATCCTAAATTGCGGTACATCTGCTAATGAGGAGACAAGGTGTTACCTTCCGTTTGGAGCAGCTGCATTAATTACATCCTCACAGACATCCCCTGTGCCTACCACTCCTGGCCAGCTTCCTTTGTTTTAAATTAATAGACCAAATTAGAGGGAATTGGGGAGGGTATCCCAGGAGGCCAGATGCCCTCTGCTCCATGTCGAGGATGAGGACTTCAGCTCGGAACCAGAGTGGTGGGTGAACTGCAGGCTCCGGAAGGCGTCCTTGGAGGGAGTTTGGGTGCCCAGGAAGCCTTGGCATGGTGGAAGCCCATTTGAGCTGAGTGGGCACTGCCTGCTGTTATTTCCTTGGGCTTCCCTGTGCCCTGTGTGGGGTGAGGAGGAGAGGCGGAGAGATTCTGCTGCCTATCAGTAACTGTTACAGAGCATGAGATGCTAGTGATAAAACTAGAAACCAGGAAAAATGTCCTGCTGCACAGAGCATCACACATGTCCTGTTACCACTGTAAATGATCTCTGTAAGACCAGCGTGGGTGGGGGTGGGGTGGCTGAGGCCAGAGCCTGCCCCGGGGTCCCTCCCTTTACTGTGTCCCTGCAGCAGCAGCAGCAGCAGCAGCAGCAGCAGCAGCAGCAGCAGCAGCAGCAGCAGCAGCAGCAGCAGCAGCAGCAGCAGAGAACCGGAGAAGCCCCAGGGGCAAGGTGCTGGCTGAGCTGCTCATCTGAAAAATGGGAACACCGCTAGCACCTCTGAGGTCCACTGTGAAATATAAATCAAAACCTTACCTTCGTCGCCTTTCAGGTGTCCTTGCTTGCTGTCTGCAGGCTCCCTGCCGTGTGCCCAGCGTGGGGCACAGTCCTGGGCTCGCACTGAATGCATCGCAGATAGCGATTGAGCGAATGAATGTGACATTGATCTGCGTGATGGTAGCTAAGGACACCCCCTTCGTCTTCCCGCTTCCTGGCTCCCCATCCCAGACCTCTTCTTCCCTTCATGCTGCAACTGGGGTGGCTGTGGACAGCCAGGTTCCAGGGTTCCCAATTGGTGGGTGGCTCTTCCTCTACCACAGCAGGCCTGCAGGGTGAAATGTGAGCCTGGCTTAAAAGACATAAGAAAGGCTTTCCCTTCTTTTGCAGCTCAACTGCTTGGCTCTCATCCCCGGATTAGCAGGTTTCATAGGAGCCTACCCAGGGAAACTTGTGTGCTGGAGCTTATTGGGTTGAGTAGCTGTAACCCTTAGGGTCAAGTCCTTCCCAACTGGCTGCTTCGGGATGCTTAGCAGGCCAGCGGGGTAAGCAGCAGTGGCATCCCGTTTGTTTTTGAATGAGACATTATTCCCAAGAAGTCGCCAAGTGTGAAAATGTGTGTTGTCTTGCTAATGGGACACTCATGAAATATTAAAGTGCCTCTCTTCATGTCAGTCTCCTGGGGGCCACTCTGTCGTCTGTCTTTACATAAAGAGCCCCAGGGAATTAACATTTCTTAGTACTTTACAAATAACCTTGGTATTTCCGATGTCATAGTAGAGAAGTTCATAATTTACATTTGGCGACTGTCTAGCTTGGGGAGGCCCTCTGTCCCTCTGCCGGGGTGGGGATACTTTGGGTGGCTCTCCCAGCAGTTTGACCTTGGACTGCCACCTCCTCCTGTGTCCCTTATGTCCCACCTCTACCACCGTCTCAACGGAAGGCTTTGCCCCAGTTCACAGGGGACGTGCTGTCACAGCTGCCCTACACTGAGGTCAGGCTGGGAGCCAGGCATGCTGCCAGTCACCACGCTTGTCACTAGGTCCTCTCAGTTACCCAGCAGGGAAGGAAGCTTGGCCAGCCTAAAGGTACTGGCCAGCGAGTCTCAGAGGTGGGTTTGGAGCAGCCCTTCCTCATGGACTCTGGCGCCCAGGCCCAGGATTGCTGTACTGTGCTGCCTTGCCAGCACCTCCCCTCCTGGCTGCAGGCTTGGTCTCCCCAGGCTGCCTTTGAGCGCTGTGACCTTGAGTGATTTGCATTATCTGGCTTTCCCTCCCCGGAAAACAAAGTGCTGTCCTTCCTCCTCATCCACGTGGGGCCAGTTTCTCTGTCTCACTGGGCTTTAGAGCCACACTCTTCTCTTTGATCTGGCGACCGCTGCGTGGCCCAACGGCCTTGCTCGGATGCCTGGGGAAGTTGAGTTAGCCACCCGGCTGCCTGCTGTGACTCGTGCCCAGATGGTTACCATCAAGCTGGCTAGAGCTCTGTGAGGGCCTCGTGGCAGAACCGCCCGGAACGGAGGCGTTCATTCGGCCTCCGGCGGTCAGCACCACGGCCAGCTCCCAGCCTGCCCCTAGTCTAGCTGCTCCAGGTGGAGTAGCCCTGAGTCTCCAGGGCCTGCCCCGCAAGCCCGTCCGCCCTCTTTTCCCAGGCTCCAAAGGCTTGGAGATAGCGGGAGCCTTGCTTAGGCCGTGGTCCCTGCCTCACTTGCCCTGTCTCTTTCCTCCCCTCTTCCAGCTTCCTGCCTCGTGGACTCGGGTCAGCTTCTTCCTAGAAGCTTCTTTCTGCCAAGAAATTTTGCCCTGCCCTGGATTCTGATCTCATCTTTTCCTGGGTGTTTTCAAGTAGTTTTATGGATGAGCACTTCTGTTTGACTACTTCAAACCGTGCTGTGCCAGGCTCCGGGCTCAGAGGAGGGAAGCAGGGAGGAGATTATGGGAAGAGTCACAGGAGAGGCAGGGACTTGGCTTCAGGCAGAGTGGGATTTCTGAGAGGTAGGGACAGGGCATCCAGGCGGAAGGGGCAGCATGAATGCAGGCGTGAGAAGGGCTAGGGGTCGACTTCGAGGCGAAGGAGTTGTCCTTCTGTTAGGTAACAGCTGCACTGAGACCAGGTTCTTTCTCAGTGTCTCATTACTGTTGTTGGGACACTGGCCATTGTCACAAGTAATTATTCCTGAGGAATCCAGGTACCTGACCCACCCAGACGCAGGTTGCAAAAGACAAGGCCTGGCTCTGACTGTGTCGTTGTTTTCCCTGGCGTTGGGGCAGTGCTTGATACGATATTCTCAGCAGGTGCTACCAGAGAGGCTCTCAAGTAAACCAGCGTGCGTTCTCAGGTGAAGAAGCACACCTGTGTGCACACGCACACACTTGCACGGTCCCAGACAGTGGCCATGCCTCTGGTTCCTGGGCAGGCTGCATCGGGTACCACCGGCCCGTTTCAGAGCTGGCTCTCACATTGACCCTCAGGCAGGGAGGCGCCTGTGCATGGCTGCCATACACCTTTTCCTGCTTTGAGCCCTGGCCTGGCTCGAAGGGCCTAGGAAATGGAGCTCACACAGGCCCGGGAGAGCCGCGGAGCCGGCAGCCTCTGGGGCATTGTTCTGCCTCCTTTTCTCCCTCCTCAGAAACGCATCCATGTCTCCATCTTAAAGCTTTTTATCTTAATTTACGAGCCTGCTGTAGCGCCGATGAAGACATACTGTATTGCCTGAAAAAAAGCTCAGCTGAATTCTAATTCCATGCGACTCAAAGGCAAGCTGAGCTGCTGGCCGGAGCTGCTTCCGAACTAAGCCGAGCCGAGCCTTGGCCCTGCCCTGCGCTGGGCCTTGTCAGGGAGCCGCGCCCGGCTGTCTCGTACTGGCCTCGGGCTTAATTACGCCTTCCGATTTATTTTTCAGTTCATTATTTTTTGAAAAAAAGAAAAGCTGCTTTAATGGAAGCTTTTAAAATCCGGGAGCTTTGGATTCCTCTGCTTTGTTAGACCAAAAGTGGATTCATTTAAGTAGTTTTATTTTTTTTAAAGATATATTTATGAAGGCTTCAAAGATTAGGTTTTTTTTTTTTTTTTTTTTTTTTACCAAATTCACTCCAGGAACCTAGCAAAAGTGGCCTTTCTCTTTGTTTTTTCTTTCCTTTGCAGTAGGGTATGTGCATTTATGCAGCCAAGGAATCTGGTAGTTTTTAAGAGCTCTGAGTTCCCGTGTCCTGTGATTTCCCCGTCCTGCCCTGAAGGCTTGCTTTACGGCTTTTCCTGCTCTGCCTCCTGCTTTGGGGAGGAGCACAGGCAAAGGCAGTGGGCTTCACAGGAGGAGGAGGGGCCTCAACTTACCCTCTTCAGAGGAACAACACCTGCCTTGCAGCCTGAAGACCCAGGGGGCAAGGGACAGAGGGGACTCCCAGGGGCAAGGGCTCCCCCTGTGGGCCTGCAGGCATGGAACCGTGTGGCCGAATGGGGGCGGACGAGCTGAGGGAGCACCTATGGCCACTGTCTATGGTGAGGAAGGCAGGGCAGTGGGGGAACTGAGCCAGGCCGCATCCCAGCACTCTGGGAGGCTGAGGCAGGGCGATCACATATTTGAACCCAGCCTGGGCAACTTAGTGAGATTCTGTCTGAAAAATGGTGTGTGGGGGTGGGGAGCTGGGGATGTAGCTCAGTGCAGATGGCTGAGTGCAGTTCCCAAGACCATGAGTCAAAGCAACAGAACATATTCCAGCCCTGCTGCTCACGGCGGGCTTCACTTGGCCCTCACAGACTCCAGCCCAGGGGACTGATGCCCACCCCCGAGTCTGAGAGTCTAGCCTTCGAATGTGCTCAGCGTGGGTGGGGGAACTGAGTCTCGGGGCCATGCCACCACGGCCCACCATGCCCTCCTGCTCCCAGAGATGACCAGGCTGCCAGAGAATGGGCTCAGCAGGCAGCCACGCCGTGGGATGTCTGTGTTCCTCCTCTTTTCCCCCACCACCAGGTGGGAATTCCCAGGACCGTGGAGACCTCCTGGTCGTCTCACCCTGGCCAGCCTGGGCCCGGCTCCTGCTAGTGTGGCCCAGGCGCTTCCTAGGCATCACAGTGGAAAGCTCATCTGTTTTCCAAGAAAGGATGCAGAGAGATGGCCAAATTGAGTTAGCAGTGCCAGGAATTCAGATCCAGGAGCAGCCACGCTAGTTCCTGTAAGGCCCGCCCGCCTCTGAATTACAGCTGCTTTCTGCGTTTCTGCAGGGAAACCGGGCTGCTCTCCCCGTGGCATTTACAACAGCGTGATTTACAGGCCTGCATGTTTGCTGTATACCTCGCATCAATTCTCTCTCCTTCTTTAAACTTTTAAGCTTTTGCCTTATGAATGAGGCCACTGATTTTCTGGGTTTCATGTTCTTTTTGTATCAGGATCTCCCTTCCTCCCTCCCTTTCTTCCTTCCTCCCTCCCTCCTATTCTCTCCTTTCTTCTTCCTTCCTCCCTCCTCTTCTCTCCTTCCTCCTTTCTTCCCTCCCTCCCCCTTTCTTCCCCGCCTTCCTTCTTTCCTTCCTTCCTTCCTTCCACTATTCCTCTATAAACATATTCCGAACCCGTGCTTTGTGTGAGACCCACAGCAGGCTCCCCAGGTGTGCAGAGAAGATCCAGATTATTTCTGGGCGTCAAGGAGTTGGTGTCCTGGGGAGGGATGAGAAGCAGCTGAATAGGCAGTGGGCTCTTCACTTGGTTCACTCGCTGATTAAGTGCATAAACTGTCCCTTGTGCTGTGCAGGCACAGTGCCGGCTGCTTGCACTGTATTTGTGATGGACGAAACCAGTGAGGGCCTGAGCTGGCCCTGAGCATCCCCTGTGGGGGAGACAGAAGCGGTCGAGAGGTGGGAGGGGACAACGACAGGCTACTGGGAGCCCATTGCATTGCCGCTCTGAGCACGCTGAGAGGTAGAAGATGAACACAAATCAGCCAGGTGGAGGGGACCTGCAAAGGAAGATGCTTCAGTCTGTGGAGCAGGAGTAGTTCCCGGAGGACATGGCATCCAGAGAAAGATGGCACATTCAGGGAGCTGCACGAAGCCCTGAGCATGTGGTGAGGGAGCCAGGGAGGCTGGCTGGGCGTGGGGTGGGAGTTGGGTGCAGGTTCCAGTGCTACCAGGAAGGGTGGGGCTGGTGAGACTAGAGCAAGGAGAGCTATTAGGAGACCATGAACTTGCTGTTATCAGTCTGGGTGACAGAGGCCCAGAATGTGGCAGTGGAGCTAGAGGGAAGTGACAGATTCAAGAGAGTGTTAAGAAGAACCTGAAGGACTTAGTCATCTGTCAGACATCGAGGATGAGGGCAGGGGAGGAGTCAAGGATGGCCCAGAGGCCTTCGGCTGGCCAGCTGGGCAGAGACAGCATGCTTTGCTGTGCAGGACCTGGGGAGGAGGATGGGGGGACCGGCTGGAGGCCCCCGGACTGCTAGTGCAGCTGTAAAGTGGGATTTACAGGCAGGAAGCTCAAGGAAGGCCTGGGAGATAGAGATTTGGGAGTCATTAGCAGTCAAGGCCCTGGGAATGGATACAAACTGCCGTGGGGAGTATAGGATGTGATGGGGGAGTCAGAGCCCAGGGACAGCACGGTATTTCAGGGGGCAGCAGAGGGAGGGCCTCAGGCAGAATCTGGGAGGTTGCTATCAGTCTGAGGACAGGTTCTTGAGCTGGCAGTATTTCAGCAGGTGGTGATCAGCGGTCATGGGGAGGCCGTGCCAGGCACCTGGACCCCGTGGCAGGGTGGAGAGGTCAGAGGCACTGGCTTGCCCAGGGCTTGGGCTGGACGGGGCTGAGTTGGGACCAACGCCTGGAAGGCTGTGTGTGCCCAAGACCTCGGGCCTTGCTGCTGTGTGACTTAACTCTGCTTCTGTGGAACTCACTGGGGCAGGCGCCCCAGCTCCTGTTTGGGAAGAATTACACAATTATACCTAAATGGAGACATGTCGGCAGCCCTGACACTGAGCAGGGAAAATATATTGGAGAGGAGAAACCTCACCCCCATTCCTAAGCCACCTGCTTCTGGAAAATACTGAAGAAGAAGAATATTTTTTTTTTAATCTAAAAGAACTTTACATTTATGCTTGACTGAAGCACAGACCACACTTGCCCTGGAAGCCAATGGGAAGCCAGAGTTGGGGTAATCTATGCAAAGGCCCTCAGCCGCCCTGCATCTATCATCCCAAGTGACAGAATTTACATCATTAATCATTGGCGGTAATAGAAAAGTCATTGGAATAGAATGTTGTCACAGGATAAATGTCTCCCAATTGCATATAAATGTCTCCACTTTACTGTACTATTTGTGCTCGAGAAATACCGTGCCTTCAAAACGGTATTTGTCTGGCACTGGGAAACATCAGCCCTGGCCCATCCTGCCCGTGGGCCACGGAAATTGCCCCTCCCTCTGGGCCTCAGGCTCCTGCTGTCTCGTACACCCCGTCTCTGCCCACAGCCAGAGTTGGGCGGGAGGCTGGGCTCCCTCATGCGTGCCGTGGACCATGTATGCCCCAGGAGAAAGCGCTCAAGTGACCCAAGTGCTACCCTGGCATGCCACCCTGTACCGGGGACATCTGCATCCTTTTCCGGCTTCTCACTTTGTAAGGACCTCAGATCCCAGGGTGTGGCCACTCCCAAGCCTCCCCAGGCTGCAGAGAAATGGAGGCAGCGAGCCCAAAGTCAAGGAGCTGAGCCTTTGAGGGCCTCTGCCATTTTAGAAATGGGCTCTACAGTGTCTTTTGGCTGGTGTCTTTCTGTTCTGTGACCTGAAAACACTCTGTTTTTGGAAAGTGCAGATCTGCTGACACGTTCTTCCTGAGGTTTGCGTGCTTTTCTCTGTGGCATGCTGCCCTGCCCTGACTCGGACATGACATTTGCGGGGATTTGGAGGGGTTCATTCTGTTTGGGCCTCACCCCTCTGCCCCTCCGGTAGTCTTGGGATCCTGCTGGGTCAGCAGGGACAGGAAGCACCCCAGGCTGGGCAGAGCAGAGGCCTGGAGGCAGGAGGATGCCACCTTCGGTGGCGGGTGGCTGGGCGGAGCTAGGAGACCCCAGGCCCTGGGCTGTGGGCTGTTTTAAACCAGAGCAGGTGGCGGAGCTGGTAAGGCTGGCGGGGCCGTGCAGAGCACCAGGTAAGGGAGGACCCGCTTTGCCACAGAATCTCACGAAGGGTGGGCCATCAGGTGTGGGCACGGTGACCCCTCCAGCTGGGTGCGATCCCATGTGGGATGTCGCAGACTGTCCACGTTTTAAAAATGTTTGTGAGCAGACACAAGGTTGCCAAGTTCCAGTTTGACCGAGTGAGGCTCTTAAGGGAGACCTTCCAGTGTAACAATGCTGACAATATGAGACATGATTCCAAAATACAGAGTATTTCTTTCAATGGAATAAATTTAGCTTTATAAGACTCGTTCTGTTGTGCCTTTTTTTGTTCATATGTTTGCCAAAGATGGAACATCTGTCCTACCTGTCTTGTTTCAGAGGGCAGGTGGCAGACAGAGGGACAGAGCCTGGGCAGGACCCCGCCGCCGGTGGTGCTGGCGTGTAGCGCCTGTGGAGACCGCTTCATCGCAGGCTATCCCACCTGCGGGTTGCAAATCAAGTCCTTGACCATCACCCCCTTTTGGTTCTGAGGTTGGTCCAGCAGCTCGCACTTGGGGCCCCTGTGCTGGTGCAGCCAGATACTGGTTGGGCTGAGTCATCGCGAAGGTTTTTCACTGTGAGGGTTGAAGACATTCGGGCAGACAGCAGGGCTTCCTGGTGCCCCCTTCTCTCCATGGCCCCCAGCACGGTGGCGTTAGGGTGGTAGGCTTCTCATCTGGGCCCCAAATGCTTGTCTGAGGAACCCAGGGGGAAGATGTGGCGCTTTTGTGAATCAGCCTTGCAAGTTCCAGGCGTCGCTTCTGCCTGTTCTGTGAGCTACAGGCAAACCATGGCAGTCAGCCTCACCCAGGAAGAGGGCAGTTCAGCCCCGTTCTTGGTGGGAGCATGCCAGAGGGTTTGCAGACGTGCTTGAAAGCCACCCGTGGGAGCCTTCCGGAGGCTGAGTCCACCTCCCCCGGGAGGGCCAGGTTTTCGTCTGGAGATCTGGAGTCCTGGAATCTGCCTCTCTTCCTTAAGTGTTCCAGGAAGGAGGCTGCCAGCTGCCTGCTCTCCGGTGCGGGTAGTAGCTCTGCCTCCGGTCCCTGCTTCACTTGTACAAAGTAATAAATTTCATGAATAAAGTAGATTCTATCAAATAAGTATCAATTAAGGTCTTTTATGATCATAACCGAGATGATGAATTAACGTTGGAGAAAGAATAAAAGAACAGACTTCAGGAATGCAGCATACAGTCGAGGAATTCCAAGCACTCCGTAGGAAGGCAGCCTCCAGCCTGTGAGTGCCTTCTGCGTGCGAGCCGCAGCCACGTCAGAGGCCGCACGGTCCAAGTCTGCAGACCCGGACACCTGCTGCCTTGCGGGGTCACCCTCGCGTCTCCCGGCTCAGGACCTGCGCGCAGGAGGGGTGAGAACAGACCTGTTCAGCCCTTCCGGTGTGGGCCTATGGGCTAGCTGCTTCATTTGTATGGAGCAGAGATGTTCTCGTTTCCTGTTGAAGGAGACTTCTCGTCAGGATTCGCAGGAAACCTGGAAGATAGCAGCCCTTCCTGCAGCCTCACAGCTGGGCCCTGAGGGTGCCATGCCTAGCCCTTCACAGGCCCGAGGCCGGCAGCCCTCCCTGGTTCCTGCCTCTGTGGTGCTTGGGTGTCTGGTCTTCAGCTCCCCATCGCCTTCTCTCAGCCACAGCAGGAAACCTCCTGGAGCCGCCTGGTCTCCTGAGAAAGAGAAGTGACATTTTCTCTTTCAGTTTGGCCTCCTGTCCATGCTCCTTTTGCCCCCTGCCCCCTGTCGCTGTCCTTGGGAGGCAGCCGGCTGGAGCCTGACCCTTTGAAACCTCAGCTGTCTGCCCTGCAGTGACTTCCCCTGCCTCTTGGGTGACAAGGCCCTGTCCCCAGACAGCCTTCACATCTGGCCCTGCTAGCCTCATCTCTCTTTGCGTTCCTTGGAAAACAGGGTTCAGGGGCTTTGCTGTCTGTCTCGCCCACAGCTGTTCTGAGAAAGGAGTCACTGGTGGTTCATCCAGTGAGGCGGCTGTGCTGCCAGCTCTGGACCATGCACAGCACTGCCCCTGAGACCAAGGTCAGGGAGCTGGCCAGACGTCCAGCCGCAGGCCTGCAGGGGGTAGAGAGTGGCTGGCCACACCCAGCCTCTTGTTCCTCTGTGGATAGATTAAGGCAGGCACACTCGGGGTACCGGGGTAAGGGCAGCGAGCAGACAGACACCCTGACCTCACCCTGCGATCACTGCTGTGGCTTGCTTTCTCCCTGACGCCTCTGGACCAGCTGGGTTTGGTGGTTCATTATTTCAAACTGCAGCTCTTGCCAAGAGGAAGGGGGAACGAAGTTCCCCAAGGGAGAGAATTCGTCAGAGACAAGGGCACCCCCCGCACTGGTCTGTAGCTTCCCGTATGAGGGGACCGCCTGGCTGTGTCATGTCAGCAGATGGAAACTTACCTGGCATCAGTACCAGAAGCCACACTAAGCCAGGCCTGGTACCTTGCTCACAAGTTTATCCATTTGCTAAATAGTTATGGAAGCACCTGCTGCAGGCCAGGCGCCATTCCGGAGACTGTGTAGTGAACAAAGGGGAGCCCTGCTCCAGGAGACACACAGGAAAGACACAGAGGACATGGGGAGGCTCAAGGAGAAAACCCCCATAGCCAGGAGGGGCTTGGCCCCTGCACCGTGGCCTGCAGGGCCCAGGGTCCACGCTGCCCTCCGCCCTGAGGTGAGCTGTGGCCACCCCTCCCCAGCCTGGCTTCTGTCTCCGCCCCCACGGAGTGAAGACTCGCTTTTCTGATCTGGGGCCCGGGAGGAGGAAGTGTATATTTAGACTCTCCTGTACTCCGTGGTAACAGGCGCTTTATTCCTGGTGAAGACTGAGGAAAATGGGTCAGCTGTATTTACTAAGAAGTGTGTTCCAGCTCCTTTTCTGAGGCTATTTATAAACTTTCAAAAATATGAGCTAAGTTTTCACATCTTACTGCAAGCCGGAGTGCCTATGAATACCCTTTCTATTACTATACCGTGGAGCCAGCCTTCGGGACTGGAGCGTGTGGAGTGGGGCCGATAGGAATCTCGCAAATAGTGATTTTTATGAACTCTGGCAGCCCCAGCTCCCTCTTGGTCTGATTTCTCTGGGCATTTTTTCATGCGACATTGTAGCTTTTGGGGGGATGGGGGGCTGTGCTGTGTGGCTGCGAATGTCAGGCTGTGGCCGTGCTGAGCCTGGCATCTCTAATGTCTTGACAACTTCATCTGGACTTTTGGCTTTGAAATGTGACCACTACCAGTGACCAGACCACCCTCTCAGCCAGCCTTGCCCACTGGGCACTGGGCCGTGGATCCAAGGGAAGGTGGCTCTTGGAGCCTGGGGACTTAGGGAAGCTGTTTCCGAACCTGTTCTTTCCACTGCTCACCTCTGCATGGAAGGAGTCTATGAAGCCCACCTGGAAGTTTGCCTCGGCCCAGGTGTCTTCTCCCTGGGTCCCTTGCTGGGCCACCAGCCTCTGGCAGCACGCTTGTCTCTAACGCTGTGCCTGTGGGTCGTGGGGGTCACGCATGCCTCACACCGTGCGGAGAAAATATCACTTCTCTGTGTCCTGACCTCGCTTTCAAAAGAGGAGGTCCTGAGGTTCTAGATTTTAATAAAAGTCTGCAATAGCTCTTTGAATGAACTGTGTGGGGCTGATGTTCAGTCTTTCCAAGTGTCCCTTCTGTGTCCCTGCTCCAGAGAGGCTGGGCTCCGGAGCCCCATCTTGGTTTTGTGGGAGGAAGCCGGGTCCCCATGGGTGCGGCCCCCCATTTCCACTGTTCGTCTCCTCTTCCATAAAGCCCTCTCCATCCTTAGCTGCAGAGGGCCCAGCGTGGCCCCTGGGTGCTCACTCTGCCAGACAGGTGTGACTCAGTCCCCGGGTTACGGAGGGCAAAGCCAGCCCCTCACGACTGCGCCTGGCTGTGTGAGCAATGGATGATGGTTTCGATGCCCCGGTGCCTCAGTGACTTCTTCATGACATCTTTAGGCCTAAATAAGTATTGAATGGCTCCATTTACTAAGTCGTTAGATCCAAACACATCAATAAATATCTATGTCCTAATGATTTAATAGCTGTTTGAAAATATAATACACACAATTTAAAAAATTTAATTCATAGCCGGGCGTGGTGGCGCATGCCTTTAATCCCAGCACTTGGGAGGCTGAGGTAGGAGGAGCACTGTGAGTTCAAGGCTGGCTTGGGCTACAACGCAAGTGCAAGGCTGGCCTGAGCTACATAGTGTGACCCTGCCTCAAAAAACCAGGGCTGGGAGTTTGGCTCAGCAGCTTAAGTGCCTGTCTGGCAGGTGTGAGGCTGTGAGTTCAATCCCTGGTGCCGCAAAAAAAAAAAAAAAAAAAAAAAAAAAAAAAAAATTAATTCATTAATTCATGACCTAATTACTCACGAGTGGGCTATATGTGCCCTCTGAACACTGGATGACTCTTCAGATCCCAGAATCAGATGGGACACATCACACTCACTTCCTGTCCTGTGTGGATTTTTGTTGTTCTTTTTTTGTTTGTTTGTTTTGTTTTCTGTTTTTTGTTTTTTGCAGTACTGGGGATTGAACTCACAGCCTTGCACCTGCCAGGCAGGCACTTAGGCCACTGAACCAAACTCCCAGCCGTCCGTGTGGATTTTTGTAAGGTCCTAAAGTTGTATTTTAGCAACCCCTGAATATCCAGCTTCATGATGATGGAGTATTCTTGAGGGATAAACTACCCCAAACTCATAGTTCTGACAGGTGTCCAACAGATACTAGATACTGCTCCTTTTCTTTAAAAGCCTGAAAGGTCCTGCAGGTCTGCTGTGACTTTGCTGGGGCTCCCCAGGGGCCCCCAGTGCACAGTTTGGGAACCGTATTCCAGTATGATTTGCCTTGGTTCCAGTGCCCAGGACCTGACTGACGGAAGCTGAAGGGAAGACAGGATCCAGGTCCTGCCTGCCCCCTGCGCGCATCTCAGCTTTTCCGTCTTCTGCCTCCTGCTGTCTTCCTGCTGTGGACATTAGCCATGGTGGGGAAGGGTCATCCTCTTCACACTGGATGACCCCAGTCCTCCAGGATATTGATGCAGAAAACTCTTCCTCTCAACAAAGCACTTTTGAGTCTGTGGCCTGGCTGCTGACGCGGACACAAATCATGCTTGCCATGCAGAAGAGAGCAGTTCCCTTTGTTGTTCAGGTGGGTGTGTGCCCTCCACTTGAAGTGCTGGAATCCTTGGCTTCAAAGGGCAGGGAGCCCTGCAAACCACCAGACTTACAAGACAGGGAGTCTGAAGAGATCAGAGGGAGCCGGTCGCTCTGTGGCTTCGGTTCGGCAGCCCCGTGTCTCAGGTGCAGGTGGCTGTGAACTCAGGTGGGCAGAGTTGTGCTCACCAAGCAGGTGCTCACCACTGCACTGTAGCTTCTGCTGGTCTGCCCCATGCCCACTGCCCTTCCTCTCCACTCTTGCTCCTGTCTGCTGTCCGCATCCAACTCTCCCCAGGGAAGAGACCTGGCTGCCTTGTTCCCAGATGGGCCATGGCACTGAGCCCCACTGGTCTCACCCAGCTTGTTCCCTCCAGGACCTTTGCACTTGCCGGTCTCCCCACCCACTGCCTTCCATCTCCATCCTTCCTATGGCCGGCCCCGGCTTACTTTCCAGCTCTCACTTGGTGAACCCCCAAACAGGCCAGCCAAGAGCACCCTGTCTAGAGACGGCCCAGCTCCTCTGTTTACTTCTTCTGGCCCTTGGAGCTTGAGCTTCCTTGTGCTGGTGGAGGCTGCTTTGTCTGTGTCCCCGTGGTTCCCTGTCACTTTCTCAGCGCTTAGTCCTGTGCCTCGGGTAAGATTGTGTGCATGGCTTTTTTTCTTTCTTTCTTTTTCTTTTTTTTTAATGGAAGGGGCTTATGGGACCAACCACTTGATTTTGCCAAGTAAGATTTAGAGAAATGCCAGCTACCATGTATCATCAACATTTCATAAAAGAAAAGTTAGAAGGGCATAATCCTCGAGTAAAGGACAGTTCTTTTTGTGAAATAAATTGAGCATTATTGAAAACGTGCTGCACCGTCTCTCTGATCGGCTCTCCGTGGATGGATGAAACTGTCACGAAGTGACATCAGCCCTCACCTTTGTGAGCATCTGAGGGCATCTGCTCTCCCCAGAACCGAGCACCGGTTCAACGCTGTCCTTACGCTGTCCTCGTGACACTCGTCTCCTTCACTAAGTTGTGACTCCCTGATGGGCAAACTGTTGCAGACTGAATGCGCGAGCGCTGTGGCTCCTATTAAAATGCCCTTGTGATTGCTGGACACTTCAGGTTCTCTCCTGAGGCTTTGCCTGGTCAGCCTAATGTCCCCTGCCCCTTGTAATCCTCTGTGAGTCGCCTGCCCCCGGGGATTCAGGTCTTACTGCTTTCGGATCGGCAGCACTGAAGGATGGCTGCAGCTGTGAGTAGGGAGCTGGGAGAAACTTGAGGACAACTTGGGTTCTTGACACACAGCCTTCTCTGTCCTGCTGGAACTATTCGAGTTTCTGTCTCAACCTTTATTCCACCAGGGTACACAGACCCCCTCCCTTTTAATTCCAGGTGCTAAGCCAGCTGAACGCTTCCGCTAACACACTGCTGGGCCGTGGGTGTATGAGGAGCGGGTGGCAGTGAGATCTGGCCCTCAGGTCTCCGGCTGTCACCCGATATGGGTGTTTGCTGTACGCCTTCATACCAGCTGTGAGGCTTCCTTCCCCAGGACCAGCTCCCTCCACAGCCCTCTTGGCCAGTGTCCCTGCCCCCGGGAGCCATGTCCGGTACCTGGGACTCACGGCAAGTGCTTGTGGGCTCCGTGAGGGACCAGGCTCAGCTGCTGCTCCAGAGCTCGGGCCACTCTGGAGATGCCAGCTCACTGTCACTAGGCCCAGGACAGAGGTGACTCACTCCCTTCCTACTCTCCCTCCCACTCAGCCCTGGGCAGGAAGCAGCCCTTGCTGGCATTGGCGTCCCCTGTCCCTCTTCTTTATTCCTGGGCCCTGGTTTTTTCAAATTGCAGAGCCACAGTTCTGTTCTCTGGTTCTAAGGAACTGTCCTTGCCGCATCGTATGTGCTGGGGGTCTGTTTAGAATGACAGGTGACAAGAAATGGGGTGAAAGAACCCTCTGTCCACACCTGCTGTAGGTGTGTGGTCCAACTTGGGCCCTTGCGGGAGGCTCCTGGGATGTCTGCTGCCCCCAGGGGAGAGAGGACCTGGGCAGGGCTCCCATCAGGAGCTGGCCTTTCAGATGCATTCGGGTGTGGATGAAAACAGTGCAGCCCGACAGCATCTCGGCATTGTTCATTTGAGTGTTTTTTGTTTACTTAAGACTTCAAGTATCCGGGCAACACGTGTTCAATGAAGAAACATAAGAAAGAAAATAGATCAGAGTCAGTTATCTTAGCAGCTGAAAGCAACCTCTTCATCCTGGCATATGTCTCTACAGGTAGTTTAGTAATAAAAGCAGTGATAATTATAGCACTAAATGTAGCGCACACTTATCGAGTGCTTACGAAGTGCCAGACATTGTTCCGAGAATCACAGATGTTAATTTATTAAATCACAACAGCCCTGTGAGGTGGATATTACTACTTTCCTCATTTTATAGATGAGGAAATTGAGGCACAAAGGGTTTATGTAATCTGCCCAAGCTCTGCCAGCTGGCCAGCCCGGCTGTGCATGGGCGCCCACACCTGCATACAGGGGGCGTGTTTAGGGCCCAGGTGAAGAGCAGTTGGCAAATCAGCTGTCAGTTCTTGTTCCAGTTTCTTTCAGGGGAGAAGCTTGTCTTTGTCCCCTCCAGGTTGGTATATCATTTACAGAAGGAAGGAAGGAAGGAAGGAAGGGAGGGAGGGAGGAAGGAAGGAAGAAAGGTAGGAAGGAAGGAAGGAAGGGAGGAAGGGACGAAGGGAGGGGAGGGTATGCTTTAGAATTCAGGTGCAAGCTTTTTTCGCCACAAGTCATGGGGAATTACCATTCATTTTGACAATTCCTTTATTTCTGTCTCCTGGGTGTTTATCACCTACACACATCAGAGCCTCCTTGCATAACCTCAGGGGGTGCTGTTTGCATTGCATTCTTTTTCTAAAAACAGCAGTATCAAGGCATAATTGACATGTGATAAACCACATGTATTTAAGATGTGCATGATCAGTGAGTGTGGGCCTTACTACTACTGATTGGAGATGATAAAGATATCCATCTGCCCAAAGATGTCCTTGAGTCCCCGTGGCGATCCTTCCCCACAGGCCTCTGTGACGCCCTCCCACTCACTCACAGATCTGCCTTCTGTCACTATAGATTGGATATGGTTTGCATTTTCTAGCGTTTTATATAAATGGAATCCTACAGTGCGTACTCGTTTTTTGATCTGGCTCTTCACCGAGCCTCATTTTTTGAGTCATCTGTGTTACTGTGTGAACCAGTGAGTCACTTCTCTTTATTCTGAGTAGTGTTCCATTGTATGGATATGAGGTAGTTTGTCTTTTTTCCTGCAGGTGGATATTTGGGTTGTTGCCAGGTTTTGACAATTATAAGTAACACTGCTGCGAGCATCTGTATGCAAGATACTCATGTGGATGCGTGTGCTTTCTGCTCCCATGTGTGACGAGCTAGGGGTAGAATGGTTAGAGCGTATGGGGATCGACATATTACTTTGCAAAGTGACTGCACAGGTCCCATCCCCGCTGCAGAGCAGGAGAGTTCCGGTTTCTCCACATCCTCACCAACCCTTTGGGTGGCCGATTATTTCAGCTTTAGCCTTTCTAATAGATGTGCAGTGCTAGCTTGCCAGGCTTTGATTTGCACTTCCCTGGCAACTAACAATGCGAAACATCCTCCCATGCACTTCTATGTAACCCACGTGTTTTCTTTTGTCAGGTGTCTGTTCAAATTAAAAAAAATTTTTTGGCTTGTATTCATACTATTGAGTATTGAGAGTTCTTTATAAATATTCTAGATCAATGCCTTTATCAAGTATGTACTTTGTAGAGATTTCTTCTAGTCTGTGACTTATCTTTCATCTTTTTAACATCTTTTGGAGAATAGAATTTAGTTTTTCTGATGTCAGTTTATCAGGTTTTTTTTTAGTTGTTGTTGTTTATATAGATCATGGTCTTGGAGTTGTATCTGAGCAACCTTTTACCAACCTAAGGTCATAAAAATGTTCTCTCTTTTTCCTTTACAAGGTTTTTTATTGTTACTGGGGATTGAACACAGTACTTCATGCATTTAAGCATGTACTCTACCGCTGAGCTAAGCCCTCGGCTTCTGAAAGATTTTTAGATTTTAAATTTAGATCTATAATATATTTTGCTTCAGTTTTGCTTATGGCTTGAGCTTACTCTTTCTTTCTTTCTTTCTTTCTTTCTTTCTTTCTTTCTTTCTTTCTTTCTTTCTCTTATTCCAGCACTATTTGTTGAAAAGACTCCTTTATCCACTGGATTTCATTTTGCTCCTTTATAAAAATCATTTGCCCATCTATTTGAGGGTCTATTTCTGGACTCTGTTCTGTTTCATTGATCCAATTGTCTGTCATTAAGCCAATACTACACTGACTTGACTGCTGTAGCCTTATAAGTCTTGAAACTCTTTGTGTCAAAGCAGTGTTAGCTTCCAACTTCATTCTTCTCTTTCAAATTGCTTGGCTCCTCTAGGCCCTTTGCATTTCCGTAAGGGTTTTAGAATTGGCTCATCAGTTTCTCAAGCGAAGTCTGCTGGGATTGATCCTCATACCACTTCCTCTGTGATGGTCTTTTCTAGAGTTGTTACCTGGCGTCTCTCTGCACTGCATGGCTGGGGTGACTGGATGCGTTGACACTGTAGTCAGTGAAGAAAGATTATTAATATTTGATCAAGCATTTTTAGAGACACAATGGGTTGATTTTAGGGTTTCGGGAATTCTTTTTTTTTTTCAAATCCTGGTTACCAACGGAGAAACCTAGATCAGAAAATGTCAAACGAGCTTGTGGAAGTTACCTGTGCTCATGCTCTTACCCAAGACGTGGCGTGGATGCTGCTTGTCCTTTGGAGCAAGTGCCAGGGAACCTCGTCTTTAGTCTGTCCATGTTGCCTGCTTTAGGTGTTTGTGTGAGAAGCTCCATAGATGTGCTATGTGGGCTCTCTGAGCAGGTGGTTGAGGCAAGGTGCAGGGGGAATTTCCTTTCAGACACTTTCCTCTTGAGAGGACAGAAAAGAAGCAACCCAGCCCCTGTGGCCCTGTGTGTGTCTCTGGGCTGCTGGCTGTGCTTTGTGCTGCGGAGTCCCTGACCTCCTTTGGGGCTGGTTAGTGATGGACGTCAGGGGCAGTGCCCTTAGGCAGCACCTCTGCCCCTTCTCCATCCTGGCCTCCATGTGCCCTGCTGGCGGTGACCAGATCTACTCTTCAGTGAAGGCACTTTGTGGAGGCCAAGTGGCTGGGGCGGAGGACAGGCTCTGAGGAAGTGAGATGGGCCGCTGCTGTGGCTTTTCCAGGGACTGCTCACTCGAGGCTGCCCCTGGGGAAAAGGAGCTGTTAAACTGTCAAAATAAAAAGTCAACTAAACTTCTTAGGCCAATCGAAAGCACTTAACGCAGGCTGCAGGCCATGGAGGCAACAGCTTTCCCTGTGATGGGCTACACAGGAATAAGGCTGTTGGGAAATTTAAGAAAGGCAGGAGAAGTCCTAAAACGCTGGAATATGCCGAGTCAATAATACATTAAATTCGGGATTCATAAAAAGAAATAGTGGTGAAAACCTTCCCAAATAAGTTTTTATTCTAGAATTTGATGACAGATCTCTTGGAGCACTGGTTATCCTGTAGGTGTGATATTCTGAAATACAACCTGACGCATATATATTGTCAAATAATAAAGTATTATGAAACCAATCAGC
>RJWM01003982.1:64018-106709 GCA_004363535.1 Dasyprocta punctata
AAAAAAAAAATGACGGATGATGAAAATATATTTAATTATCATTCTGTGCCACATCCCTGTCTCCTCCAGTCGCAGGGCTGCAGCTGTTGGCACGCACTTTATTTTAAAGTCAATGTGCTTATCTGGAGAGAAGGCTGCTCTCTGAGTAAATTGACTTGGGGGAGGAAGGAAATGGCGATCTCGTGGAGCCTCAGCTGAACAAATGCAGATTTGTATTCCGTGTGCCTGCTTTAATTGTCTAATCCACCCCACATCACATCAGCTCTGGGATTTGGCTTTTGTAAGGAAAACATTTGCAGAAAGTAAACTTTTCTGTGGCCTTTCAGAGCCAAAAGGAAGGGGTTTTCCTGCCTGGAGTGTAAAGTGCCAGCTTACGTTTCAGCAGCGAGTGTGCGTGGACCTCATTGGTTGTTGAACTGAGACCAGAGGGAGCGCTCCAGAGCCCCTGCTGGACCCTTGGAAGGTAGTGGGGTGGGCTCAAGATCTCAGAGGGCTGGAGGCCTGGACCTGAGGACACCCCGTGTTCCTGTGACTTCTGGCTGTCAGGAATCTGTTTGGGGTGACGAACCTGAGCTGCGATGGTGACCCCGCAGAGCTGCCCTCCTGTTTGTCTTCTGCTGGGACCTTGTGGACCATGAAGCCTGGGGCCAGTGGGGTCTCACTGTGTCTGGAGTAGAGCACCCCAGGTCTCTTGGAGCCAGAACCATGGGGACACTGGCTTGGCTACTGGGAATTGGTGCCATTAGTTTATGCCTGAGATGTGCTGTTTGCAACAAAAATAGCCCACATAACAGGCAGTGTCTAATGTGGCAATTTCCCTGCTGTATCTCTTCTTATCAGGAGAAGCCACCCGATGCTTTGTGTATGGTGGGATTTAGTCTGAAGCGATGGCCTTTCCACTGAAAGGAAAACACAGTAACTGGCTTAGCAGTCAGGATTTAGGGAAGCGGGATGACGCTGAGTGTTTCTGACGGTGCCGGTGGTGCTGGTGGCCGGAGGCGGATGCCTGTGGATGGGGCGGGAAGGGGATGAGGTTTCTGTGAATGTGAGTGAGCGCAGGGAGGGGCTCGTTTCCCCTGACCTTCTCTTTGATGAATAAGGATTCAAGATTGCATCTGCTGAGGCTGCAGGACCTGGGAGCTGGGGAGGAGGGAGAGCGCTGGCTGGCACATTCGGGCGGGGCTGTCAGCCCCTCAGCTTTTTGATACATTGATCAGATTTTGCTTATAAACCAGAGTATTGAATTTTCACGTCATCATCACCACCATCGCTGTCGCCGCCATCACCACCGTCGTCATTGCCATCACTGTCATCACCACCTTCATCTCCATCGTCAAAACCGTTCCCACCACTATCGTCCTCATCATCACTGTTGTCACCACCACCAGTAATTTACATGTCACTGTTCATGTTCCAGACCGTTGGATGAGTCTTTTAAAAGGGTTTTCTCCTTTCATCTCATGAGGGAGGCATTATTCTGCCTATTTCACAGACGAGAAAACAGAGACCTAAGTAAGTGACAGCTAGAACTGAAGCCAGGCCCTGGAGTCCTGTCTGTTAATCATGCCTTTTCACTTAAGGGCCTTAAATATATATTTGAGGGCACCAACAATTTTGAGCTTGGAGACTGGCCTGTAAGGATTTCCTTTCCCGTGCGGTGGGCAGCAGGTGGTGGGAAGAGAGGCCCGCTGTGTTCTGGGTCCAGGGCTCTGGGGAAAAAGGCTGGCTGGGGAGCTAGGGACCCAGGGAGGGTGCAGAGGCACTGTGAGGTGCTGGCCCCGGGAACTCGGCAGGATCAGAGCAGGAGGTGGGGGCTCGCTGGGAGGGAGTGGGCGCAGGGGACCTTGAAGCCTTGGCTGCTGGGCCTCAGGGAACAGCTCCACCACCTGCCCTCGACGTCTTCCGTACTGTGTGTGTGTGTCCCGGGGATGGTCTTGTTTTCACACCAGCTGGAGTTACAGGGCTGTGCCAAGAGGCCTGCATTTCTCCCCCTCTCTGTCTTTTCCACATGGCCTCCAGGAGGCCTGGCCTGTATACTTCCGGCCTTTCCTGGTCCCCTGTGGTGCTCAGTGGCCATCTGGAGCTCTGCGATTGTTGCTGGACTGTGGTATGGACTGATCAGGATTGTGGTTTCATGCTTCATAGCTGAGCTGCTGAGACATGTGACAGGATTGTGGCCACCAGAGGTTAGGGGCTTTGTCATATTCTGAAGCAGGATCTTGGGGTTTATATCACCTTCCTGAGACCCCTGGGCTGATGGATCTGAGTCTCTCAAGGAACAGCTTTCAGCAGACACGTGTGTGTCCCCCATGTGCCAGCACTGTCCTCACCTTGCGACCTAACACAGCCCACTCTTGGGAAATCTCGGGGCGATGCTGTGACTCACAGGACGGTCCCTCACCATCACCTCAGGTCCCGATGAAACCCTGGGCCGTGTGGTTTAAGGCTGTAGCAGGAATCTGCATGGCTTGCACCAAGGGCCAAGGAGGTGGCTATGCCGTCCCTTGCTCATGAGGGTAACTGTGGGCAGGGAAATGAATAGTGATTTCATTTCCAAGTGAGGCTGATGATTCTCCTTTCTACATTACTTTTTATTAAGCATTTTATGTATTATTCTAAAACCACACACTATGCAGAGAGTTTAGAACACATTATGGCTGTGCATTTTGTAATTATTATATGGCCTCAGTCCAGAATAGGGAAAAGAAAATAAACACAATTGTTTCCCAAAGAAAGGAATAACCATGGTGATGTGTGGACAGTGCCCTGGGTTCCAAGCTCAGGACTCGGTGCTACCCGATGCCCAGGAAGGTGGTATTAGGGTAGTCCCTGGGGCGGCTGCTTGGCCCCGAATGTCTGGGCTGCAGGCCTCCCCCTTGGCCTGACGCCTTGTGGCTGGAGTTCCTCCTGCCCTGCTCTCTGCTACCTTGTACACTTGTTCTCCAGGACTTCGCACCACTCAAGTCCTTCGGCTGCCCAGGTCTCACCTTGGAGAAGCCTCGCCTGCCTATCTAAGTCGGCCTCTGTTATAGCACCAGGCCCGCACTTGCTCCCTGAGGGTTTCTGCTTATCCTGCTGCCATGCAAGTTCCACGAAAGCCCATACCTTTTATACCAGTTCAGCCTGGCATCCATAGCAACTAGGCCAGTGCCCAATACACAGTAGGCATGGACAGACACCGGACAGATGTGTGGATGCGTGGATGAATGGATGAAATGTCTCCTGCACTGGCCAGGGACAGCCAGGGCCAAGCTTACTGATGCAGAGTAGAAGTGTGCTGAGTCCTCCACTTGCTTCTGTGTAGCGCTTTTCCTAGTCCAGCCAGTAGCCTGGGATAGGATCTCACTAGAGAAACAGGCCCAATAGGAGATCTGCATGGACAGGAGCTCCTCACGTGACTGCAGACGCTGGTTGGAGATGTGAGAGCTGGTGGTGCAGCTCCCTCTGGTCGTCAAGCTGTACCCATGGTGTTGCTCCCCTTGCAAGGGCAGGAGAATAAAGATGTCCCAGCTCTATCACAGGCAGAGAGAATTCTCCTTCCCTTCTGCTCTGTGCAGACCCTCGAGGGTTTGAATACTGCCCACCCACCTCAGGGAAGGCGACCTGCCTCACTCAGTCCTATTCAAGTGCTGAGCTAATCAGAAACACTGCTGCGGAAAATACAACACCCGGAAATAACGCTTAGCCAAATATCTGGGTACTCTGTGATCCAGTCAAGTTGATACAACGTGAACCATGAGTGTCGCCACTGGGATCCAGCCCCAGCCTAAGGACTGTCGATTGTTCAGCATAAAGAGAGATGGCCCTTTGGGGCATCAGGAGCCCAAACTGAGTAACTATGCAAGGACTCTAGAGGCGTAGGAGTCAGGCGGCCCGTGGTGGGCTGTGTGTGGATTATGGGGACCACTGGTGTTTAGGGAGCCCAGGGAAGCCTGCATGGCCGGAGCCTCTGCACGCAGGATCACCGTCACTGACTCGTTCATCCCCATCATCGTCTACTTCCTGCACTGAGGCCAGGTTCAGCACCGGCCGCACCTGCTCAGGACCACGTGGAACGATCTGAGAGGTGGACGTGATCCCAGCAGGTCCGCGTGGCCAGGCTCATTTTTTGGCAGAGGAGTCCATGTAGCCAGTATCTGCAGAGCAGGGATGGAGCCGAGGTGGCCAGATGCCCAAGCCCTAACGCTTCCTCCACCGGATGCTGCTGCCTCTCTGGGTCCCTCCAAAGCTGGTGTGACTGTCGGTGGAGCTCCAGCAGGGTCTCCTAGGTCAGCTGCAGGGATGGCCTTTGGGGCACTCGGCACAGCTGCACTAGAAGTTACCGGATACCACTGGGTGACCATGGGGTCCCCAGGAGACAGATACCTGGTGCCTCAAAGCTGTAGAGGACTGCATGATTCCACAGCCTCCAGCAGCTCTTCCCTGACCTGAGCCCTCCAGAGGCCAGGTGTCGGTATGTCCACTCATCAGCAAGGAAGCGGTGGCCCAGAGGTGCATGGGCTCTGCGCCTTCATGTGACGCCCCCAGAAAGCTGACACAGAGGCACAGGCTTGCGTGCAAGTGGCTCATTTGGAAGGTGATCCTGGGAAACAAGGCAGGGTGGGTTGTGAAGCCAGCCAGCCTCATGTTTGTGAGCAGTCAGCCCTGGGCACAGTGGGCCCCTTAGTGATGCTGTGGGCGCATCTCAGAGTGCTCTGTTGACAGTGAGGACGCTCCTGTACCTTGTGGGCTGGGGGTCACTCCTGAGAATAGCCTCAGGCAGAGATGCAGGAGGTGGGGAAAATGAGGGAGACCAGTTAGGTGGCCAGGCCGGGGGCTGAGGCAGCCCAGGCTGTGCTGCTGCCCTTGGCTAGGGGAGCTGTGTCCCTGGGTCCTGTGCTCTGGGGGGCTGCATGGGCTCCATGGGCTCCACACAAGCCTGCCTCAGTCTGTGTCCTGTCGTGATTCTCATCTTTTTTTCTTTTAAAGAAATCTCATTTTACAAACAGCTCTCTGTACATTCCAAGCGCTGTTCATAGTGCTTCAGCCCTGTTTCATAATTGGCCCATACAATACACCCTGTTCAGAATTTTTAATCAACTGTGGCAAGTTGCCCCAGCAATTTAAACAAAAAGTATATAAATGAATTTAGTATTTTAATATAACAGTGACATTAGCCTTATATATGTATTTAGCAATTTCATGCAGTATTACAATTTTATAAAATATTCCTCTTCATTTGGCTGGTGGATAAAGCCCAGAGGTAAAACCATAGGCCCTTCGTGCAGTGAGCAGGGCACGGGCCCTCCGGGGGCCCCAGTGCCATGGGGTGGCACAGCAGAGTCCCTGTGTGTGGGCGGGAGGGGTACCTCCTGGTGGCAGGGGGTGTGCTGGCTCAAGCCAGTCTTTCAGGAAGGGCAGAAGAAGGGGTCACAGGGCAGAGTGGACAGTAGTGCAGGGGAAGCCACGCCTTCCCGAGTCCAGTGATGTCTGTGAGCACTCTGCAGGCTCTGTCCCTGCTCAGGGTCACCAGTGACCCGCCGTGTCTGGTGCAGGCTGGTCTTTGTCCTTCCCTCATCCTGTGGAGCTGTCTGCGGACATGCACGCACACACTCAAACACACACGCACACACACTCTTCCCTCCTGCCCGGACAGCTGACCCTGGCTCCCAGACTGCCAGCTTTCCTGCTTTCTTCCCCTGCTAGTTCCTTCTCTAAAGGCTCAGGACTGGCATCCTCTGGGCACTGCAGTCCAGGGTACACAGTCTCCATGGCAGAGACAAGGAGGCTACGGAGTGGTACATGCCAGCAACCCATCCTCAGAGGTGGGGAGGTGCACCCAGCCCCATGCCAGAAGCAGGTGGCATTGCCTACCAGCTAATGTGTTTCCCAGACCTGCCCTGGCACCCCAGGTCCCTTCTTAGCATGGCCACCAGAGCGATCCCTTCCTTCTCTCTTCGTTCGAATATAGCAGAATCAAGCATTTTAGCCAATACTTAGTGTCCGATTCGGTGGCATTAAGTCCATTCACACTGTCATGCCATCAGCACCACAGTCCATCTGCAGAACTTCCACATCATCCCAAATGGAAACACTGTCCCCGTTAAACCCACACGCACACCCCAGCCCCTGGCAGCCACCATTCCTTGGACTGTGTGAACCTGCCTGCTCCGGGCACTTCTTGTGAGTGAGCCCACAGTGTGTGTCCAGTTGGGACTGGCTTCTTTGATCATCCTGTCCTCAAGGTTCCTCCATGGAGTGCAGGTGTTAGGATTTCTGTCTTTTATAGCGTTCTGTTGTGTGACTGTCCAGGCTTTGGTTTCCGATTCATCTGTGGGTTGTGTCCACCCCTTGGCTACCATGGATGATGCTGCAGTGAGCACGGTGTGCAGACCAGAGTGACTCTTGGAGCACAGGTCAGACCATGACAGTCCTCTGCTCAGCCACAGCTTCCTGGAGAGCCCCACAGCTTTCCCAGGGCCACTAGGACCAGGCGCCCTGCCCGGTTTATCCTCTGCTCCCTCTCCTGTAACCACACTGATGCCCTACTCATCCTCAGACTCACTACTGCCACGTGGCACAAGCTGTCCCCCTGTCCCTCTGCCTGGGACGCCTTCCGCAGGGGCTGCCCGGCTCCTCGTCACCTCCCTTGGGTCAGAGCTCCAGAAGAGCACCGCCTGTCCAGAGCTTGCTGTTGAATGCTGTGCTGTTCCTGCTTCTACACTGCAGCTCCTCCAGACCTGGCCCTGCCTTCAGATAACATTCATCACCTTCTGACGTGCTCCGTCACCTACTTTTTCATTATGTGTATTGTCTGCATTGTCTGTCTCCTGCTCTTAGAGGGCAGAAACCTCTTGTTCACTGATGTATACTGTGTACGTACATCAGTTCTTGGGTATAGCATATACAATAAATACTTGTTGAAAGAGAAAATTAAATTTTTTTGATAACAGCTTTATTGTGATATAATTCATAAGGAGTACAATTTACCCATTAAATTGTACAATTCAGTCAGCTTAGTATATTCACAGAATTGTGCAACTGTCAGCTCAACTAATTTTTTAATATTTTCATAGCCCCTCCCCAAAGAGCTGACCCCCCCACCCCAATCTTTTTAGTCCTAGGCAATCGCTAATGTCTCTTCACTATGTATAGATTTGCCTTCCCTGGACATTTTGCATAAGTGGAATCATGTAATATTTTCCGGCGTCTTTCACTTCTGATAGTGTATTCAAGGCTCATCCAACTAGCATGTGTCAGTACTTCAATCCTTTTTATTGCTGAATAACATTCCATTATATGGACATGGCACATTTTGTTTACCCATTTACCAGTTGATGGACGTTTGAGTTGTTTTCCTAACTCAATTTTTAAGCTTTTTTTTTTTTTTTTTTAAGACAGGGTTTCTCTGTGTAGTCCATTCTGGCCTTGAACTCACAGTAATCCTCCTGCCTCAGCTCCCTAAGTGCTGGGATTATATGTGTACACCACCATGCCCAGCACCTTTTCGAGTCTTGTTGCTGTGAGTCTTATATAATCCTTTTCATGAGAACATATTCTTTCAGTTCTCTTAGATTTGTACCTAGGAGCGGAATTGCTGGATCATGTGGTAACTCTGTTTAACATCTTGAGAAACCATAACACTGTTTTCCGAAGTTGCCACACCACTCTACATTCCTACCTGCTACATTAGGAATTCCCATTTCTCTACCTCGTCACCAGTGGCATATTTCTTATTATAACCATCCTACCAGGCATGCGGTGATATCCCATTATAATTTTGATTTGTGTTTCCTTGATCACTAATGATATTAGGCATCATTTCCTTTGCTCATTTTAAAATTGCCTTGTCTTTTTATTATTGAGTTGAAACAGTGTTTTATATATTGTGGATACAAGGCCCTTATCTAAAATATTTTCTTCTGGGGTTTCAGTTTCCTCATGGTGTCCTTCGAAGGGTAGAAGTTTTAAACATTGATAGTGTCTAGTTTGTTTTTTCTTTTGTTGCTCATGTTTTTGTTGTAAGCCAGAAATCACTACCTAACCCAAGGTCATAAGGACTCACTTCTGTATTTTTGCTTGAGTTTATAGCTTTAGCTCTTACACTTAGGTCTTTGATCCATTTTGCGTCCTATATCCATTTTGAATTTTGGATGTGGTGTGAGGGAGGGTCCAGCTCCATTCTTTGCACGTGCATATCCATTTCTACTGGCACTACTTTTTTTTTTTTTTTGGTGGCACCGGGGATTGAACTCACAATCTCACACCTGTCAGGCAGGCATGTAAGCCACTAAGCCAAACTCCTGGCCCTAGTTTTTTGAGACAGGGTCACACTATGTAGCTCAGGCCGGCCTTGAACTCACATTGTAGCCCAAGCCAGCCTTGAACTCACAACGCTCCTCCTATCTCAGCCTCCTGAGTGCTGGGATTAAAGGCGTGCACCACCACGACCAGCTTCCAGCACTACTTGTTGAAAAGACTATACTTGCTCCTACTGAGCTGTCTTGGAAAACTTTTTGTAAATCAACTGACTCTAAGTATGAGAGTGTCTTCTCCCAACTCTCTATTCCATTGATCTATACATCTATCCTTACAGTATGACATCTTGACTATTGTAGCTTTGTATTCAACTTTGAAATTGGGAAATATGAGCCCTCCAACTTTGTTTTGCTTTCTCCAGATGATTTTGGCTATCCTGAACCCCTTGTATTTCCATACGGACTTGAGAAACAGCTTGTCAATTTCTGCCAAGAAGCCAGCTGGAATTTTGATAAGGATTATATTGAATTTATTGCTCAATTGGAGAAGTATTGCCACCTTACAATATTAAGTCTTTTAATCCATGAGCATGGGATGCCTTTTTACTTATTTAGACTTCCTTTAATTTCTTTCAATGATGTTATATAGTTTTCAAAGTTTCATACTTCTTTTATTACATTTTTCTAAGTATTTTATCCTCTTGAAGCTATTACAAATGGAATTTTCTTAATTTGATTTTCAGCATTGTTCATTACAAACGTAATTGGTTTTTGTGTATTGATCTTGTATCTTGCAATCTTGCTGAACTTATTAGTTCTCGTAGTCTCTTTATGAATTCCTTAGGATTTTGTATGTGTAAGATCCTCTCATTTGTATATCAAGGTAGTTTTCCTTCTTCCTTTTCAGTCTGGATGCCTTTTTTTCCCTCTGGCTAATTGCTCCGGCGAGAACCTCCAGTACAATGTTGAAGGGAGGGGATAAGTGAATATAAGTGAATTCTCACATCACCTCAATAGTTCTCATTTTTACTCCCATTTTATCAATCAGCAAACTGAAGCTTAGAATGGTGCAGTGTATGAGCTGTCTGAGGACTTGCCCAGAACTGTTGCGTACCGTCAGTCTACTTGGTGCAGTGCCTTTCCCCATGCTGGGCCATCTCTGTGTGTGGGGACTTGGCCGATGCCATTTAAAGGCTTAGTGATGAGCTATAAAGGTCTTGCTGGCAGCACCCAGCTCTCCAAGTGGCTGGACGCCCTGCATATGGACGTGTGTAGTAAGAACAAGACGGAAACCAACACTGTTACATTCTACTGTGAGTGTCCTCATCCAGGTTCTCATCCCCTTAGCAACCCAGGCGGGTGAGAAGGACAAGGCCTGCTGTGCCCATTTCACTGATGAGGAGCAAACCCGAGTGGCTTGCTTGGCTTTGGGCAATGCTGGCACAGTGGGGAGGGGCAGAGCATCATGCGGGTTGGACTCTAACGTGTGCTCGGCACTACGCTGACAATTTGCATGCTGCGTCTTAATCCTCGTTCAACATTGTTTTCCTCTCACTACGGTTCAGAAAGCTGATGCTGAGAGAGGTTAAGTGAAGTGCTCCACACACACGGCTCATAAATGGCAGGCTCTCCCCTCAGGTCCAGCGTTTGACCCCCAAAGTCTACCTGCTTTCCCTGCACTGCAGGCTGGAGCTGATTAAGGAAATTCATTAAAAGGAAACAAAATCACAAAAGGAGCTGTTCCCAGGAGGCCAGCGCCAGTGTGTGCCACTGCTCCCTGACAGGGGTCTCCTTCTGCGTCACCCCTGTTTGGATGCCGCTGCTGTCTTGAGAGGCAGGATGGTCGTCCAGGGAGACACAGAGAAAGGGACCATCTGCTGAGGCAGGAGACCTGCTCGCATAGGCTCCTGCCTGTTCCAGGATCAGTCTGACTAATCCAGTCCTTGTGACTAATCCACTCCGAGACTTTATCTTTAGAACCGATGATTTATTGAAATAGACTAAATTGTTCCCATTTCAGACCCCATAACTGTTGACTCCTGGGGAAAACGGCGTCAGGAAGAAGGGTACTTGTGAGGGTCCTTGAACTGCTGGGATTTAAAAGTTGCCAGTGGATGGAGCTAGGCCAGGTCCCACATGGGAATAGTAGCATCGTCTGCTGTCGTCGTGGGTGGCTCTGCGTCGGACACCCTGGAAGCCACTGGAGCAGACGTGTGCAGGTGACCCCCATTTTCCAGGCCTCATGAATGCTGCTGGGGCTGAGCATTCTGGGAAGACCCTGAGGCCTCTGTGGCTTTATTGCCCAGGCTACCCCCAGAGCTGGTATTTTGCTCCAAGGTTGCAGGTTCTCTGAAGGCAGGGCCATGACACTCTGGCGAGCAAGCACACCCACCCAAACTGCCCTCGAGACCCTCACCTTGGAAAGACCTGGATTGGAGTGGCTGGAACCGGGTGTTGGGGTCAGACCTCTGGGAAGGTGCTGCCTGTGTGACCATGGGCCAGGTAGTGAGTCGTTCTGAGCCTTGTGCTTCTCGTCTTACAGCTCATGCATTGCAGCAAGCTCATTTTTCAAAAGAAGACCCTGGTCTGTGGCGTCATCCCCAAAGCAGTGCATCCAGTGTGTACAGAAGGGCAGGGCGGTGGCATGGATTGATTGTCCTCAGAACGCCAGGTCCTTGGAGTCACAGGCTCCTCTGGCCTTCACTGCCAGCCTCAGCAAGTGTTGTCCCTTTCCCTATCTGACAGGGAAGGAGACCCAGCTCTGATGGGTGGCTTACTCTGCCGAGGCCACCCAGCGAACTCACGGCAGAGCCGTGGAATCGGCCACGTGGCGGTGCGGGGGTGGGCCTCCGGGCCCAGTGTGGGTCCTATGCCACCCAAGGGTGGCTGAATCTTTGGATTCTTCTCTGCTGGCAGGTTCGTGGGTAAGCCACTGGACGCTCTTGGATGCTTTTGGATGCGGAGTGGGGGCCTCATCTGTCCAGGGGCAGGGAATGGTGTTGGCATGAGGTAGAGGCACTGAGGAGGGAGATGGCCTTGTCCTGCTTCTGGGCCACCCCACACACTAGGCTAATACTAGAGGAACCTGGGTCTGGGGAGGCCGCAGGCTCCTCCGACGTCTCAGCAGCCTCCTGGTATGTGTGTGTGTGTGTGTGTGTGTGTGTGTGTGTGTGTGGTGGTGGTGGTGGGGATGGAACCCAGGCTGGTACCTGCCAGGCATGTGCTCTACCACTGAGCTACACGCCAGCCCCTATCTTGATGGGGCTGTTCTTTTGTTCTAAGATTAAATTACAGAGAGTGGGTTGTTCCTTCAGCATCCAGCGCTGACAGTATTGGGACTGACTGGTGAAAAAAGAACCCAGATGCCTACAGTGCCAGCTACCCCCCAAAGCTGCGTCTCAGAGTGGACCATGGGAACAAGAGCCCCCAAGCCTCAGTGGCTTCCAACGTAAGAGGCAATTTTTTACTGCTACCTCACATTGACCGTGAAGCCCCTGAGGGCCCAGCACTGCTTGTTAAAAGCTTCATCCAGAAGTGACACGCACCTTCATAGCTCACTGGCCAGGAGCAGTCCTCCAGCCCCACCCAGCTGCGGTGCTACAGTGGGCGCCCTGCTCCTCATGTCCCAAGGGATGGATACTGATGAACTCAGCCAGGGAGAGGAAGGCAGGGATGCTAAAACGGGATGTCCCTGGAGTGGCTGTGTGTCAGGGCCGTCCACAAGCAGGGGGGTCCCTCGGGAGTCCTGAGGCATCTGCGCCATCTCTGTGGATGGGGAGGCGGCCACAGGGCGCGGGCTCCGCCTGGACCAGTGCGGGAGGCTGCAGCGTCGTCTTCGTTTGCTTTCCTTGTGGTTTGCCCTGAGTGTTGCCCTGACCTTTCTGTAGCTGATTTGGGGTGAGGAATCCCTGCGGGACCCATGGACACCCCATTTTAGCACCTAGAAAACACCCCTCTCGACCCCGGAGGTGGGAAATGTACTTGCACTTGTTCCCTCTTTTGCATGGGGTCACAGTAGAGGGTTGGGGAGTCACAGTGAATGTAGGAGTCTTCATCTGCTGGTAGACCACAGGGGTGGGGTCTGGGTCACTTGGGTTCATTCATTCATTCATTCATTCATCCAACAGTTATCAGGTCCTGGCTTATATCTGCCTCTGAGTGTGACTTTATTTATTTTTATTTTTATTTTTTTTTGCGGCACTGGGGATTGAACTCACAACCTCGCACCTGCCAGACAGGCGCTTAAGTCACTGAGCCAAACTCCCCAGCCCTGGTTTTTTTGAGGCAGGGTTGCACTGCGTAGCTCAGGCTAGCCTTGCGCTCGCGTTGTAGCCCAAGCTGGCCTTGAACTCACAGCGCTCCTCCTACCTCAGCCTCCTGAGTGCTGGGATTAAAGGCATGCGCCACCATGCCCAGCTCTGAGTGTGACTTTAGTTAAGTCACCTGACTTCTCAGCCGAGCTGTCACATCTCTTGCACCTGGGTACGATTCCCTATCTCACAGGGGTACTGTGAGGCTTGAGTGGAAAGCAGGCCACATCCCGGCTCATACTGTGTGTGCCACAAGCTCCCATGGAAAGAACATACTTGTGTTCTCATCTGTGAAATGGGCCGGTGATAAGCATCCTCACCCCGCTGGACTCGGGGGTCAGCCCAGCACACATTCTTGAAGACAGTCTGCTCCTTGGATCAGGGGAGGGAGGCCACAGAGGGGCGGCTGTCCCCGACCCCCATCCTTCAGGTGGGCTGAAGCTCACTGTGGTGCTCGCCCAGAGCCCTCCCGGACCCTGTTCCTAGCCCCAGAAGCCTCGCCCTCTCCCGCCCAGCCTGGGAGCTGCCTGCTGTCTGCCTGCCTGGGAGGCTGTGCAGACCGTCAAGGATAGCAGTGCTGGGAGCTTTGCTGTGACTTGAGGTGTGGGTGGGGCTGTCAAGTGCTATAAAACCAAGGCATGCTGTGGAAACTGTTGAATGCAGTGCACCCGTGAGATGTGGGGTACAGACTGCAAGGTGCTGGATGAATGCGAGGTCCTGTTTCCATGGCCTGGCCCCCAGGGGTCTCTGCTGCTCACCGAGCTCAGTGCCCACCCCCACCCAGTCCACCTCAGCCCGGCCTGCTGCTGTCTAGCCACACTGGTGCCTCCTGGCTGTGGTGACAGTGGTTTGGAAAGGGACAGTATTGCATTGTTTAGGTATGCTAGCATCAACTTGGATAAAAGAGTGAAACATTTTCTCTGGGAAGAAATATTATTAAATACTTAATGTATTTTAACATAATCAATTCCAGTAGTCAAAACAGTTCTTCACTGCGGAGAATTTGGAACACATGGAAGAGCATTCAGAGGAAAGCAGGAACGGGCCCCGGATGTCACCACCAGAGGTCAGCGTGGGAGGTGCTGCGGTCTCTTTTCTCTGCCCCTGTCCCTCGAGGCAAGGCGTGTGTTTGTTTTGCTGTGTTTCATAACCTTGGGGTCGTATTTTTTTGTCGCTTACTTTTTGATTTGACAACATATTCTGAGCATTTCTCCTACTCATTAAATATTCTTTGCAAACATGATTTTCAGTGTTTGCCTAATAGCCCGTCCTGCGGCTGTGGTGTTTTCTCCCTCCCTGTTACAGCTTTGAGGAATTCAGTATAGATTCCACTCCTGGAACCCAGCCCGGTCTGAGAGGCAGAAAGGAGTCTGGAAACTGTGGATCGCTGTCCCTCTCGCCGTGCACGGTGCTGGCCCTGGGGAATTGTGCGGAGACCGGAGAGGTGCGGGGACCAGGACCCAACCTGGGAATGTGGCCGGGGCCCCAGTAGGCTGTGTCCTTCACACCCGACTGGCCCTCTCATGTTGTCCCTGACAAAGGTCCTCACAGTCCCCGGATCCCACCCAGCCGTGTGCGCGCCCTTCTCACAGAGACGGCCGGGGGTCCCTGTGTCCTGGCCTCAGACCCCTCTTCTTCCTTCCTGCCCCTTCCTGTGCCCACCACCTGCTTTGGCTGAGGAACTCTCTGATTCAAGATGGGAAAGCCCAAGGGAAGAAAGTCAGTGCACTTTATAGTCTGTTAAGGGCCTTTCAAAAACAATGCTCATTCCATTTTCCCCCTCTTTTTTTATGAGTTTTTTGGCACGCACTGCACATAAGCCCACATAAAATGACTGAGCATTACGCTGGCATAAAACCCAGCGATGATGGGAAAGCCCCTGAAGTTATGGGCTAGCTTCTGTGAGAAAAGCCGCCATCCCTCAGTCCCGAGAGGCTCTGTGTTCCAGCCCCAGGCCTTATGGAGGTGGCTGGCATTGCCGCTGACCACAAGGACAGCACTGGCGAGGTCAGGTCTTGGGGTGGGAGGCTCAGGTGCTGCCTGGCAGTGAGGCAGTCACAGTGGGGACCTTGACCTCTGCAGTCAGTCTCATACACTGTTTGAGACTCTCCATTTTCTCCTCATTTCCTGAAAAGCTTCAGTTGCTTTTTTCAGCCAGTCTGGGAGCATGCGTCCCACGTTTTGGCTTTCCTAACCTGGCCCCTGGATGGTCGCTTGGTGACTGCCAGCCAGCAGAGCAGTCAGGGGTGTGGACTGTATGCAGAATTGGCCTGGCGCACGTGTGGGGCTGAGTGGGGTCTGTCTCGGGTCCCTGGCTGGGGTGTGGCTCGGGGGATTTATCCACAGGTGACAGTGCAGGTTACAAGCCATCTCCCGCTCGAGTCCACGCTGGGGCTTGGGCAGTGTTTTCTATCTCGTGACCACAGGCCTTCTTTTTATCCATAGCACTGTCCCACTCGGCCCCCAAGTTCCAGTATTTCATTCTCCAAAGCTGCCTCTCGGGCCCCCAGCTTGCACACAGTGATGCGTCAGACCTTGAGCTCTGAGTTTGCCTTTGTGGAACAGGGAGAAGAGATCCCTGTCTCGGCCGTCACCCTGTCACGGAGGTCAGCTCGCTTGCTCAAGGCCACGCAGGAGGCAGGCCGAGGGCTTGGAGCAGCCGGCCCCACAGACCAAGCCCTTTCGGACCCTGAGGTCTCTTGAAAGCTCATCCCCGGCCCCTGGCGCTGGGAGTGGGGCAGCGCCAGGTGGTGCTTGTTTCTGATCTCGGGGGCCTGGCTGAGCCTGGCTGGGGCTCGGCCTCCTCTGCAGCCCCCTCTCCTGCCCTCTCCTGCCTGTCACTGGAAGTCTCCTCCTGGTCACTGCAACCCTCCCCTTCTCAGGACCACCCTGACCTTTCTGCGCCTGTGCCTGTTTTCCAGGTCAGCGTTTCGATTTCTCGTCACTTCATAGTCTTTATTCTTCTCTCTTAGAAGAGCTTCAAGTTTATTGATTGTTGTCTCCAGACCTTCAATTTTTCTCCGCGGCTCGGGCAATCTGGAAATGAGTCTTCCAGCCTAGTTAGCCACCGCATTCGGGGGAGCATGCGGCCTTCCCCTAATCACCTCTCTCTGCCAGGGTGGTGGCTTTGGATGCATGGAGGTGGGGATTGGGGGGCAGGGACCTTGGAGTGGATGATGGTGGTGGCACCTGCTGCATCTCTTACCACCTTTCCTTGTCCCCTCCACTCCTCCCCTGCCCTGGGGCCAAAGGCACCTGCCCCTTAGCATGCTAGTGCTACAGCGGTTCACAGAGGGGATGTTGCCTGTTTATACCCAAAGGCCCTTCAGATAGCATGGGGGTTGGAACCAGGGATTTGGGATCAGTTGGGCCCTGGGCAGAGACCTGGATTTGTGGCCCTGGGCGTGTGGCCCTGGGAGCACCAGCACTTCAAGGCTTAGGATGCTACAGGACGTGGTGGCCAGGAGGACGGCTGTGATTGCTGAGCAGACCACATCTGTCCTGCAGACTCTGCCCGGACCACATATCTGTCCCACGCCCTTGCTGTCTCTCAGGCATGGTGTTCATTGACAGTGCTCAGCCATGACTGGGGTGCGGAGGCCACCACTGTGTTAGCAACGGAGGGAGGAAGCCACGCGGGCAGGGGCTGGGCTTCCGAGGCCGCGGGATCTGGTTTCTGTCCTGCACTAGGGCTGGGGTTGGGAATTTCTCCTCTGGGTCGTCATCCTGCAGCTGACGGCCGGGGCAGCCGGGCGTGGGAGGCAGGCTTGGGCTGCTCCTGGGGCTGCCGGGAGCTCCTTTGCAGCAGTTTGCAGCATGCTCTGCTCCAGCGGCGCTGCGGCAGGGCCTCGTCTGGGAGCCAGAGCTCATCCTGCCCGCTGAGCAGGGGAACCGGGTGTCTACTCTGCTCTGGCTGCACTGCTTGGCGCCTGCCGCTCCCCAAGTCCTGATCCACCCTTGGTGGAAGCAGAAGGAAGGCAGCAGGTGTGGGACCGAGCGGGAATTTGGACGCAGTGCTTGCTTTTCACCTCCACCCGGTGGATACTCAGGTGCATACTAAGTGCTGAAGTTCTTGGCTGGCCTCAGAGGCTGCTGGGTGTGTTGAGCTTCTGCAGAGTTCCGCAGGGTCCCAACGTCACCCCCTGCTTGCTCCATGGTTTGTTAGCACTCTCTGGCTGGTCCTCTTCACTCTCTTGTTTACCATTCGCTGTTAACAACAGTAATTACAGTATAGTTGTGAGATGAAAACATGACTAAATTATGACAGTGCTTGTGTAACAATCTCTTAAAACTGACTCAGAAGGCAACAGCTGCACAATTAGGCTATAAATTCTCTTCAATGAACTTGTCGGTGGCAGCGGTACCTGTGTGGCTGTGTCGTGCAAGAGATAACTAGGCTTAATGGGCTCAGAGAGGGCGCACCAAGGATGGCCTCGTAAAGAAGAAAACTTTGTTCTTTGTCATAAACCACTTGTTCTCTTATAAAAACAAAGGCCCCAGTGTTGGCCCATTAACTCCCTTGTCTGTCAGGGCCAGGGGAGCAGAGCACCCCTCTGACAAGTTGGCATCAGGAGCGGCCAGGCCAGCGCAGCCTCTGTGGAGCCTGGGTGGGCTGTAGCCCTCCTGGATGGGCAGGCAGTGCTGTCATTCTTGCTACTAAGAGATGGAATCCACAAGGCAGGGCACCTTGGATGTGGGCCTGGGACTTGTAAAACCATGTGACTCAATGGGGAACAATGGAGGCTTGCTTCAACCTTGCTAAATCTGGAAAATGAGCTCTACGCCCCAAATCTAAGGCGAAGGATGGGAACTGGCAGGTTGTTAAACATCGTCTTACCCCATCCCACTCTGAACATGGCTGGTAATGTGACAGTGACGCTGTCACAGAAGCCCTGCCGTCAGCCTCCAGATAGCTCTCAGCTGCAAACCCGCTTCCTATTCCCTTCCTGTGGCTGCCACACAAATTTCTAGACTCAGTGGCTTAAATCAGCACGAGTTTATTACGGAAGGCTGACACGAATCTCACTGGGCTAGAATTGGTGTCACAAGGCTGTGCTCCTTTCTGGACTCAGTGGAGAGACCGTTCTCTGGCCTCTCCAGCTCTAGAGCCGCCTGCATCCCTTGGCTCATGGCCCATTCTCTAATTTCAGACATGCCAAAGCAGACCAAGTCCCTTTCATGCCCTATTTCTTTGACCTCTCTTTTGTGTCTTCTTCCTCGTCCATTTTTAAGGACTCGTGAGATTCCACTGGCTGCACCTAGATAATTTTTTCCATCTCAACATCAGCTGATCACCTACCTTCATTGCACCTGCAATCTTAATTCCCTTTTGCCACATATATTAGTCAGTTTTCCACTGCTAGGACAAAATACCTGAGGCTGGATATTTTATAGAGAAAAGAGGTTTATTTAACTCAAAGGTTTAGAGGCTCCAATCCAAACAGCATAACACTGGCTCTGATGAGGGACCCTCCCAACCCTTGTCACTAATGGCAGGTGGTATTGTGGGAGGAATATGTACAAGAAGGATAGATCATGTGCTGAGACTAGAAGCCAGAGAGCAGGGTTGAGGCCAGTCATGCTCTTTTATAACAACTTGGTCTCCAACTTACTTGCTCCCTGAAACCAGAATCAGTGTCTCTCCAGGGCCACACCCATGACCTAGTTACCTTGTACCATGTTCCCCCTCTTAAAGGCCCCACAGCCTCCAAGCATTGCCACACTGGGACCAAGGTGGACGCACTCCAGTCTCACCCAAACATAGCACCATGAGACAGATCCTACAGATCAGGATGCAGACATCTTTAGGGGGCCAGTTTTCTGCTGACCACAAGTAGGTGGAGCACAGACTCTTGGGCCAACTTGACCTTGTGCCCTCTAAGTGGGACACAGGAAGGGATCAGACTTGAGGAAGGGAAGCAGAGCTGGTCTGTGGTGTATAGGTCCGTTTCCTTTCACTGTGACAAAACATATGAAACAAATCAATCTAAAGGGGGAAAGGTTTGCATTGGCTTATGGTTCTAGAGGTTTTAGTTCATGTCACTTGGTCCTGTTGATTTGGGGATGTGTCGAGGCAGCATCATCATGGCAGACAGCATGGTGGAGGAGGCTGCTCACCTCATGGTGACCAGGAAACAAAGACAAGAAAGGGTGGGGCTCCAAAGTCCCCTCAGGGACACACCCCTAATGACCTAACTTCCTTCCATTAGACTCCGCCTCCTAGAGGCTCCACCACTCCCAACAGTGCCACAGGTTGGTGACCAATCTTTTTGCATACAGTCCTTTGGGAGAAAGAGTTCAGCTGCCTCCTGGGCCAGGCTGGGATGGAGGAGGAGAGAAACAGCCACGGTTGATTTAAGATCCAAACCATGACGTACGGGGGAATCAGAAAGAGAAGGAAGGGTAGCTGGGTCTGCAGCCTGGCCTAGTCATGTTGGGGGCAGCCTCAGATGTCACTTGTGTTTTCCAGGGGCTCCAGGCCAGAGATGGAGTATGTACCTATGGGGACAAAGCCTAGGAGCAGATGCACTCCATGTGTCACACACTGGGCGGGAATCTTCCTGTATGAAAATGACAAGTGAACAACTGCATCAAGTACTCTGTTGTGGCCAAGATGCAATACCCTTCACCCACACCTTAAAGGAGGAGCAGTTTATTTTGGCTCATGGGTTTTAGAGGGTTTAGTCTGCAGTGGGCTGGCTCCCAGGCAGAAACAGCTGGGCAGAGAGGCCTGGAGGAGGAGAGCTGCTCACCCCAGGGCAGCCAGGAAGCAGAGAGAGAAAGGAGCTGGGGACAGGAGTACCCAGAATACTCTGGGTCACACCCTCCGTGCCCACCTCCAGCCAGGCCTCACCTCCTAACAGCACCTCCAACTCTGAGCTCATCCATGGATAAACCCACCGATGACCATGTGGCCCATGATCCAGTCACCTGCAACACACACACACACACACACACACACACACACACACACACGAGCCTTTTGGAGGGCATTTCAGATCTAAACTGTAACAGCGATCTTTTCCTCCTAGACCCTCTGCCTGGAAAAGGTGCCAGTCAGGAAGCTGACGAGCCAAAGACAATGTTCAACCTTAGTAACCGTTCAACTTAAACAGGCCACACTAACCCCAGACACCGTGCCAACCCCCGGGGTGGGTTCCTGGCTGTGGGTTTTAACAACTCTCGCCGCGCTTTTCACCCACAGCCATGGGTCAACCATGGCTGCTTTTCTCCTCCTCCATCCCAGCCTGGCCCAGGAGGCAGCTGAACTCTTTCTTGGACAGCTTCTCCTTGGGCTTGTCCATACCATAGACTTCCGGAACGAGTCCCCAGGAACCTCTTGCTCCAGGCCTATCACTGAAGTCCGTCACCCAGAAAATCTGTTGACGGAACCATTCTCTTTGAACTGCAAGCAAATTGGGAAATTTGAATGTGATGCAATAGGCCTGCCATAAAACAGAGCCACCGAGCAGCTCCAGGAGCGAGTCTCCTGGCCCACGTCCACCGCCCCTGTGCGGCTCCCTGAGCTGTCATCCTTCGGGGTGGCCACAGACAGTATTTATTTTTTTTAATTAAGCTGCGTTGCTGTGTGGCTCACCCTCCACAGATGCTTTATAAAGCCCAGCCTTCTAAGTCGCTGAAAGTTTTTATTTTTTTTTTAAGCGGATAGTAAAATTAAGCAGTTATTAGTATTCACGAAAAATGCTCGTGGCAGGCTTCGCACACGTAATGAGAAGCCACCTGCAGTTCAAAGCAGTACTTGATAATGCTGTAATTAGATTTGAGATGCAAAAAAGCTCATTAAAATTAAATAACATATTTGTCACTGTTTTAAGAGGTACAGATTGCCTAGAACCATGCTGGTCTCTTGACCTTGAGTATTTTGGCAGAGTCCTTGCTGCCAATGATTCAAAAATAACATCAGCAATTCTGCAGAGAGTCCTGAAAACATGTTCATCCATGGTTCAGTTTGTGTTGAAAAAAAATTGCAGATATCCAGGGGAAATCACAGATTTGTATACAGAGCATTCTGGGAGAAGACCTGGTCAGAATCCTCCCTGAACAAGCAGTTCAGGTGACGCTAAGGGGAGACCAGGGTGTGCATGTGGGAGGCTGGGGCAGGTGAGGCTTCCCTGCAAGTGGGGTCTGCAGGAAAGCAGTGGCCTTGGGCACCACTGCTCTTCTCTCCAGCCCCAGGAGGCACAAGACAACTGAGAATCAGGATTTCCAGGGCGCCTAGCAAAGTGCTGGGTCTGGGCAGGGCAGGGATGCCAGTGCCAGATTCGCCCCAGATGGCAAGGAGGACCCGGCCTCAGTGCAGGAGATAGACCCTGAGAAGTCGGGTGCCAGGAAAGTCCCTGTTGTTAATAAAAGCAGCTGATGCTTATGGGATGCCCCTTGCCTAGCAGGGACTGATATAGGGGAACAAAACTCCTGACTGACTAGATGTCCTGTTCGAGTTCGAGTTCTCTAAAATGGAAGAATGAATTTTAGGAACAGCAGAGGTTAAGAGCGGAATATATTTACTGAGAGAAAGAAAGCATCTATCTGAGAGAGAGATAGAAGGAAGCGGTCCTGAGTGGGTTGCCCAAGACTCTGTCTTTTCTAGGGACCTTTACAGAGCAAAACCGTGAGGTGAGGTGGGTCCAAAGTGGGGAAAAATGGAAATTTGCAAAGGTGGGCATGAGGTGGGACAAAACTATCGTCAATCAATAAGATTGTTCAGGTAAAATTGACCAAATCGGGGACAAATGGGGAAGTCACGTAACAAAGAGCAGTGACTGTTCCTGTAGTGGGTTGGGATGGTGACTCCTGGCTTCCTCAAGGTGATCCAAACCTATTTAGAATATCAATCCCTGATGTTTATACTTAGGATGTGATTGCACTTGTTTTGTCTTTTTGTCTTGAGATCTAGACCCCAGCAGGAGGTGTCTGTCTCCTCCAAGGTTACAAGATACCTGGCCTTCTGCATTGGCTCCTTCGAGGACCCAGCCCTGTCTGACTGCCTGTAATATTTCTATCTAACTCAGCTGCCTGTAACAGTACTATCACACGGCACACATTACTTAGTACTCATCTCCGCAGCCCGGTGGTGGGCCCTCACTGTCCTGGGTTTCCTAAAGAGGTTAAGTCTCTTGCTGGACATCATGTAGTGAGCACTTGGCTGAGCCAGGGTTCACTCACAGCCCTGTCCTCCTGCAGATCCCAGGTCACAAAGAGGCTCAGGCCCGATGGCTGGAGCAGAGGGCTTGGGGTAGGGATGTTCGAAGGTGCCAGCACTCAGTGAGTGCCATTAACTGCCAGACCCTGGTCTAAAAGCATCACACCTGTCAATCCCTCCAGCCCCATAGCACCCTGCTTCTTCCACCATACAGATGAGGAAATCGAGGCATGGGAAACTGAATCGTCAGCGCTTGGCAGCCAGGCTGGGATAATGCTCTGTCTGTGGCTGTTGCTCTGTCTTCTCCCCCAAGATCTGTAAAGCATTCTGACAAGGGAAGATTGTGATTTAAAAATGATCATGATTTTCTTATTCTTAGAGGAAGAAAATGCAAGTTGCATTCAAGGGGCAGAGACCAGGGGAACCTGCCAGGACCCCAGAGCTGTGAGGCTGGGTGTGCGTGGGCAGTGGAAGGATGCTGCTCAGGTGCCCAGGGAACCTGGCCGAGTCTCCGGGGGGAGCCTGGGCACCCACGGCTGGCAGAGTTGTGGGCCCTGGAGGCAGGGAGCTATTTGGGAGGTACTCCGGGGCCTGCTGCCCCTTCTCTGGTGGCAGGATTGATTTTTGAGGCTGACTCTCTTGGCGCTGGGTCCAGATTTAGTTCCGTGGAGAGCTCGTCTTTCAAAGTCCAGCTCAAATGTCACCTCCTCTGCAAAGACTCCTCAACCCCCGAAGCAAAATTAATCACACCTCCCCTGCGCCCCACAGCACTCCAGAGCCCCTCCAACACAGTCTTATCACATCAGATGCAAAAGGATTTATGTGTTTACAAGTCTGTCTCTCCAGCCAGACAGGGACTTCTGAGGGCCGCGTCCTCAGCGCCTTTGTGTCACCAGGTCTAGGGCGGCACTGTGCCCATGGTGGGTGCCCAGGAGATGATGCACAAGCAAGGGAGGGCCTGGTGCGAGAGTTGATCTCCTAGGCACAGAGCACTTACTTCGGAAGTGCGGTCTCGCTGTGGGCCCTTTACAGCCTTGACCGTCCGGCCTTTATAAGGACCCCGTGAGATCAGTTAGTTCACGCATCATCTTCATTTCACAGGTGAGGAAACGGAGGCCCGGAGAGGCTATGTAACCTCTCAGCTTCCTACAGCTGGTAAGAGGGAGAACCAGGATGTCAAACCGGGGTGGAAACATCTGTTCCACGTGATTTGGTAGATAAGCCCATTCCGAGCGTAGCTACTGCTCTGTACTAGGGGGGTTTCTGGAATCATTCTCATTTCACTGTTCTTTTTTTCCCCTAAGTTGTCTGAATTTAGGGAGGCTTGGAAAAGGCGCACAGACTGCACTGCAGTCACGGTTCCTTTGTTGTAAGCCGCCCAAACTGACTGTGGCTAAATTAAGCAAAAACGGATTCTATTGTGTGGCGCTGAGTAGCCTGCGGTATGCCGGCCCTGGAGGGCCGCGCTCGGGAAGGCTGAGGACGGTCTTTAATCTGCGCCTCACGTCGCTGCCCCTCGGATGCTGTGGCTCGGTGGCCTGCCGTCTGTCACGATGCTGCGGTGACGCAGGGCACAGGGCGGGCCGAGCGGACGGTGCGTGCGCCGCTTGCTCGGTGCCCGCGGCTCTGCTCAGCCCGGGGTCGTCCGCCCTGCGCCCCACGCTTGGGACGGAGGGTGCGGGCTCCTGGCTCCTTTGGCTCGAAGTTCTGGAGAGCGGCGGAGCAGGGCTGCGAAGTACCTGAAAGGAATATTCACTGGCAGTGACCTTTCTCAGGTTTTTAACATTTTGAGGGGATTGATTGAATTGATCCGAGCCCATTCATTCTCAGCCTCCAAAGCACAGAAATACCGTGGGGCCGAGGCTTGCTGTGTGGAAGCCTTGTGCCCCTGAGAGGCCCAGTCTGTATGGACGGAGAAGGCGGGGTCTGGCGGGTGTCCCTGGTGGGCTGCAATGAAGCCCCTCGTCCAGCAGAGGGGGGCTGGGGGCAGCCAAGCCTTCTGGCATGGGGGTCCTCTGCCCGCTGTGTCAAGTGCCGGGCCCCACTCTGCTGGCCTCTTTCTGTCCTCGGCCCCACACTGGGCGTCCACGCGTCTCCAAGCATGGGTGGTGGTGGGCAGGGCGTGGCTGTCCTTCGTGCCTCCGCCTACATGCTTCGGTTTACCCACGGCGCAAGTGTGCTTTGACTCTGAGAGTGGGGGGCACAGAACCACGGGAGCGCGGCAGACTGTCTCTGTCTCCCCAGGCTACCCCGCGGGGAACCCTCCTCAGATCCCCCTGCGAGGCGGCCTCACATCCTGCCACGCTTGGCCGGCCCTTTCTGCGAAGCGAGTCTGGGGGGAAAACTCCTCCCCGCCTGGGACCCTCCTCCCTCCTTGCGGGAGCGGCCCTCCCACCTGGCCCCGCCCAAGGCCCCGCCTTCTCTGGCTCCGCCTTCCCGTTCCCTTCTGGTCCTTCCTCCCCTCCGTCCTCTGGGGCCGCCCCCTGTGGCTCCCCCAGCACTCAGCCCAGGCGGGCCCCCTCCAAAGCCAGGGTGATTGGTAGGCCGTCTGAGCAGTGACCTGTAAAACCTTTCTTCAGGGGCCGGCTGTTCTTGGATTCAGTGACTCTAAAAGGAGCCCCCTCTTCGGAAGTGGCGTGTAGGGTGTTTCTGCTGACAGAGAACATGACCTTTAAAACCCCAGGCAAAGCAATCAGCCGCCAGGAGGAGAACGTGGGGGCGGGGCGGCGCTGCACGCGGCTCCCTCTGTCCCCGGGTCTCCCACATATTTGATATCTGCGTAGGATGCGCCCCAGGCCTGCGTGCGCTGCGGAGCTGTCAGGAGGGCAGGGTCACCTCCAGGCGGAGCGGAGGAGGGGTGAAGGCCGAGTCCCTGAGCGCATGGGCGGCGGGGAGAGGGGTCCTTCCTTGTTCCATTTTCCTCGTCTGCTGGGCTGGTTGGGGCCTCGTCCAGCCTAAGTTGCCTGTTCCAGCCTCCAGGCCTCCTGAGCTTAGACAAAGACTAGTGGCGCAAACCTAGTGTCCTGGGTACCTGGGTGGGAGCAGCCTGCCAGTGCCTCGGGACCCCATCTGCAGGGACACGGAGGTCATCACAGAGCCTGGGAAGTCACAGCACTCAGTTCCGCGTTTCAATGGAGACTTGTAGCTTGAGCCAAAAATTGGGTGGTGCCTGCCTCCTCTTCAAGGGAGAGGACGCATCCTCCTGATCCTTACCGGGCTAAGCCCGTGTGGGCGCCCCCAGCAAGGAGGCTGTGTTTTCTGGCTCTCCTGCCCCCGCAGGCGGATGGTCACGAATAGCAGGGTGGCAGATTCCCTCACTGCTTGGTACATTTGGTAAGAAACTCTTGCGGACCGTTGCTTTGCCGTGGTCCCCCTGATGTGCTTGGAGAGCGGCTGGGGTCTCCTCTCTGGGGGGCTCTTGGAGGAAGAAGCAGTCGTTTGCATTTTGCCCGCTGGATGCCACCTGGAATTCTCTGGAAGGAGAACCGGAGGCTTCTAGGCCTTCGTGCACGGAGGCAGGGGACTGTCCCCCATCTTGCCTTCTGCGACAGCCAAGGGAAGGAGGCGGCGCTGGCTAAGCACGAGGTGTCTCGTGCTGGGTGTGCGGGTCTGAAGCTGTCCTCCAGGGGTCTCGGAGCGCAGGCTGAGGTTTAGAAGGAGGGTCCTGTTTTCCCTGGGTGCTTGATGGCACTGGCACAGAACAGGGCATTTGTCCACCAACGCGCCGCGAGCCGGGGCCCTTCCTTTCAGGATGTGCGTAGAGGCCGCTTTGGAAAAATGCAGCGTGCTGAGGGTGTGCGCATGCGTGAGGCCCTGTCCCAGTACGTGCCTTCTCCGAGGACACGTGTGTGTGCCCACACGCCTATGTGTGCACGTCTGCACGCGTGCGTATGTGCGTGCGTGGAACACAGCCAGCTCTAACCTGAGGAGCAGAGGCATTCCGTTGTTATAAATAAGCCTGATTTTTATATTCCCATTTGACCGTGGAGTGCAACCAGCAGAGCAAAGGTAATGCATTTCCGCCGCCCGCTGGGGAAGGTAAATGTGGTTTATAAGCCCCTCTGGCTCGGCGGGGGCTGGGCAGCGGTGGCAGCTGAAGCACTGCGGCTCCAGATGGAGGGGGGACAGGTTGGTGACTGTAGGCTCTGCTTTCTCTGAAGGAAGAGAAATGACGCTCCGCCTGTTAGCTAATCAGCAGCGAGGAGAAAGTCCTGACAACAAGTAAAGAAAACTTAGCTGGCAATAAAATAAGGGGCTTTTTATGGTGGTTTTTATGGGAACATTTTCACTTTGGGAGTTATTAGAGTTAGTGCCGGTTGTGACAAAAGCCGCATTTGCATATAGCCCGTGATGGAGGCTGGATGGAGCCTGGATGCGGCATTAACTGCGTATCAGAGACCCTTGCAGAAGCCAAGCAGGATGACATTTATTGCAAGCTCGATGCCGCGTGTCTGGCATTAGTTACTGCTTGTTGTGTCCTGTGGAATGCAGATTTCCGGCCTCGGGATCTTTCTGGGGCTTGGAGCAGTGGCTTCCTAGGCCCTGGGACTGGGGGAGGGGCGGGGTGCAGAGGGCACCGCTGGGAAGGGGCAGGGGTCAGGCGTCAGGCTTCGCAGGCTGGACCTGCACGAGATTGCTAAGGTGCAGAAATGACAAAAATCTCTCCGCAGCACGTTCTAATGTTTTAAATCGCGATGTGATCCAGGTGCGTGCAGTTCACCCATTTTAAGTGTGAAATCTGGTGGCTGTTCATACCTTCATAGAATCCCGCACCGGTCACACAGTCAATCGCAGGACACTTTCATTCACTCCGAGAGAAACCCCTTACCTTTAAGCCCCTGCCCTGGGTTCCCATTCTCTCCAGCCCTCGGTGACCGCTAAGCTCTCTCCAGTCTCTGGCGTTGCCTCCTCTGGCCGTTCTATCTGAGTGGAGTCACACCATGTGGTCCTTTGTGACCAGCTCTGTCACTTCGCGTGGTGTTTCCTGAGTCCTTCTGTGTTGTAGCAGATGTCAGAACTTTGTCCCTTTTTGTGGCTGAATACTATTCCACTTTATGGAATTTATCAGTGGATTTCCCACAAACGTGTTTAAAACTTACTTCCTTTTTTATTTTAGAAGATACTAATTTAAAAAAAAAACCTTGGTTGAACCTGTTGGAGCCCGAGTGAGTTTTCTGATGGAGAATGGAGTTCTGGATTGGGGGAAGGTATTGGGCAGCAATCTGGGGGCAGGGAGGGCTGTGGTTCCTATTGGAAAGCCCAGCTGCTGGTTTAACCTCTGACCTGGCCTGGCCTGCTCAGGAATGGCAGCCAGGGTCCTTGGAGGGACTTCAAGGCTGTCAGCTCCAGAGTTTTCTCCAAGGGGCCCTTGGTCTGTATGACTGAGGCCTCCCTGGGGGTGTCGGGGTATGTGGGGCTGTGTGCCCTGCCTAAGCCTCCTCCTCCCCATCATTTGTGGCCGTGTGTGTGCAAGGCCCCTCTTTGAAAGTCAGGCCTGAGACTTTGGGTAGCAGGCAAATTGTGTGTTTCGCGACAGTGTCTTCCCTGGAAGGCCCAGTGGTCAAGGGGAGGCACGGGGGCTTCTGCCCAGCTCTAATCTAGGGAGGGTCTTCAGGTAGGGGCTGGAGTCAGAATGCTCTATTTTTTCTCTCCCAGAAAATCAGTTGGATCCCTGGGTGACTCAGCTCTTAGTCTTAATTATGCTGCTATGTAAATATTTCTGAGGTCCCTTGGTTTTCACAGTTGGCATTATATCACTGTTAATAACTAGAGGGCACATTATAAATATGCAAACTAATAATAATGCATTAACTCCAAGAACATCGATAAATTGCCGAACTGAGCCCGAAGCATCCTGCAGCTCGCTCCCTGTGCTGCCGAGCCCGCTCCCCCCGCTCCTGGCTCGAGGCACCCGAGGATCCCAGCAGCTCCCCCTGCCCAGACGGCACCCTCAGGAGCAGTGCTGCTTGCACACGTGCCAAGGACCGCTCTTCACAGTGACCGGCTGTGTTCTTGGCATTCAGAGAGCTCCGAGGAGCCGGGCGTGAGGTGGCCTGGTTTGCCCAGTGCCGCGGGTCAGGCGAGATCAGGAATGAAGCTGGGAGGGCTGGCTCCTGCCTCCTCTGGGAGCACGGCCCACAGTGTGGAGGTGCTGCCCGAGTCTCCACCCCAGCTCCCCACCCAAGAGCCCGCCGTGTTGTCACATGATGCAGAATTCCTTCCTTTCTAAGTCTGAATACTCTTCCGATGTGCATGCAGGTGACTTTCTCTCTATCTGGTCATCTGGAGACTTCCACATCTTGGCCATTATAGCCAGTGCTGCTATCTCCATGAGAGGGGTACTGTCCCTTTGAAACTCAGAGTTTGCTTCTCTTGGACAATACTCTGAAGCATCATGGCCAGATCGTATCCTAATTTGTTTTTGACATTGGACTTGCTTTGAACATCTTTGGTTTCCTCATTTGCCAGCGGACACCTTCTTTCTGGGGTGACTGTGACCCAGCACCCTCACTGCTTACCTGGACTGTGGTAACTTTGGTCCCATGGCTATTCCTCCCCTTACTCCCACCGTGGCCAGCAGTGTGAGTGTGTATGTGTGCATATGTACATATGTGCATGTGTGCGTGTGTGTGGGGCCAGAATGTCAGGGTCAGGGCATCCAAGTCTCCAAACCTTGGTGCTCCCCCTGCTAGGACTAGCTTTTGAGAGAGGGCTGTGGTGAAATGCAATCCTTAAATTCGCCTTCAAAGCATGGGTTCTCATTCGAAATTTGACCTAGAACAATAAATTCCCTGGGACTATCAGGCCCCCTGCACCGTGTGCAGAGCTGCTGGGACCCTGGGGCTTGGTGAGGGCCGTCCTGCTCGGTAATAGATCATGTTCCCAGTGCCGGGAGCCTGGCGGCATCTCAGGTGAGGGAGGAGCCCAGAAGCAGGAGGGGAAAATTGGAGTCGGAGAATCCAATTTTTCATAGAGTAACAAAACAATACAGTTGTGTATTCCCATAATATCCCTTCAGTTTCTTGGGGTCTGATGTTGCATCTATTTTTAAAAACACTTGGACCAATAACTCTCCTTTATGCAGACCAATGGGAGGGTCCCTGGCTTGGAGATTTAATGTAAAATAAACTCTAAATGGGGTGGCACACCGCATGGTGGCCCATGATTGTGGACAAGCAATATTTCTTAAACAAGCTGAGGGATTGATGGGAACGATCGCTGTGTTTGGTTCTGTCCTGAAGTGAGGGGCTTTCTTTGCAGTGGGGAGTCGGTAGGAGTGGGGACTATGGGAAGGCAAGGCTTGTGTGGTCCCTGGCCTTTCCCGTCCCTCCTGTCTACTGCTTGCTGGGAATACCAGCCAGTGTCCTGCCAGCCCTGAGGATGGGGAGGCTGCCAGGGGGAGCCTTTGAGCAAGCTGGGCTCCTGCCGTGTGCATGGCCTCCGTCCTGAAGGACTGTCCATGCAGCGGGACCGTGCTTTCCTGCCGCTTTGGAGCAGGGCTTGGGAGGCTAAAGTTTGGCAAAGAAGAGTGATGTTTTGCTGATTCATGTACAGCAGGAGTGGGGGCTGTCACTGAGCCATATTTGTTGGAAAATTCTGTCGCTCTCCCGTGGGTTTAGAGCCATCTAAAGCCTGTTTGTTTGTGGACGAGGTTCTTCCACTGAGATTCACAGCCTCCTACCTCAGCCCTGGAAGCTGAAAAGGATGCCGAAGGGGACTTGGCCCTGGGACTCTGCGAAAAGGTCCCTCAGCTGCGGGCTGTCCTTGGTGCTGGCTTCCTCTTCCAAGGTTCTCTGTGTCGTTGGTTATTAGGTCACCATCGAGTGACTCATCGTATGTTTGCACGGGACTTTAAACGTTGCATGGCTTTCTCCTCCTCTGTCACGGGATCTCCTCTCTCTTGTGTTCCCGGCCCTTTTGCTTCTCACACATTCTCTCCACTGCTTACTGTCTTTCTTTCCCAGCATTTTGAAATATTTTTCTAGGTTCTTGTCAAAGCTCTCTCTCTCTCTCTTTTTTTTCCCCCTTCACTGGAATTCCCCAAGAAGCAGAAACTTTTCAGAGACCACACTTTTCTCTCTGACCCAGTTCTCTGGTCACTGTTTCAAAAAAAAAAAAAAAAAAAAAAAAGAAGATGTCCGCTGTGTCCAAGTCCAGGAATTGTGCTTGGCCAGTGAGGCGGATATGAATTAATCATCTCAGAGAATCCCCCTAAATGTCAGGTTGGAATTGTGCCAAGACACTGGGCATGCAGGAAGATTACATTTCTTTGTTTAAATTGAATTAAATCCAGTTCAAGTCTCCATCTGCCACCATGAGAGGTCGGTTCAACATCAGGAGTTCTTGGGGCTCCCCCTCCAGATGTTCGAGAATCTGGGCACCTGGGCCCCTCTGTGTGTGCCACCCACTCCGTGGCAGGTCCTGCAGGGATCCCCTTGCCCAGCGCTGCTGTGGCTAAGAGGCCCGGCAGGGTCGGGTGTCCCAGTGGCAGTCCCACGCCTTGCCACGCAGGCCACTGCTCCTCTTGGTCAGGTCACAAAAGCTACGGTGTTTATCACCTGGTATTCACAGGCCCCAAGTTGCTGCTGAGGTTCTGCTCCTTAGCACTGAAGCCCTGCCCTCCCCCACCCTGCCATCCCCTCCGCCCATGTCTCCCCCAGTCACTTCACACTACAGCTCTTTTATTAATGTTTCATTTTGAGGCAGGGACTCGCAAAGATGTTAAGTTGCCCAAGTTAGACTCAAACTTATGATCCTGCTGCCTCAGCCTCCTAAAGTGCTGGGAGTGCGCTGCCATTCCCAGCTTTCTCTCCTCTTTGACCAGAGCCCTGGTCCTCACCCCTTCTCAGGAGTGTGTTGTCACCTTGGAAAAGCAGAGGCCTCTGCAGGGGGTTCTCCCGGGGCCTCCAGTCATCTCCTCCCTGCGTTCCCGTCTCCCCTGGGGGGGAATCCTGATGGAAAAGCATGCATTGATCAGATTCATTGGAATAAATAAAAGGTCGCCATCCTCCAGGAGAAGGGGAAAATACCTTACCTTCATTTTGGATGAGTTCTCAAACTACAAGTTAATGTTTTGACAGATTTTTCTGCCCAATCGCATTCTCACCCCGCAGGCCCCGGTTCTTGGTTCTTGTGAAGGAGGCGCCACCTCTGGTTCCCAGCGCTCATTCCAGTCACGGGAAGCCTGAGCCCACTCTCCCCACCCACTCCAGACAGTGTGAGAGGAGAAGGACGGACATTGACCCTGCCCTCGAGGGGCCAAGAGCCTCTCAAGAGGGACAAGAGTGAACCGGAAGTTTCAGTGAAAACTGAAGAAGCCGTACGCCTGGCACCTGTGCCCTGGGGTGGTCCTGGCGCCTGTGCCCTGGGGTGGTCCTGGTGCCTGTGCCCTGGGGTGGTCCTGGTGCCTGTGCCCTGGGGTGGTCCTGGCACCTGTGCCCTGGGGTGGTCCTGTGGCTTTTTTTTTTTTTTTTTGTGGTTGTTGTCAGACCGTGGGCGTCTTCAGAGCGGGGACTGTGCTGTTTGCGCTTGAATTCCCAGTGGATGGAAAGCCATCATTTGTTGAATGTAAAGATGAATGAATGAATGAACGAATGAATGAATGGAGTACTACAGGAAAGTGGGGAGTGGAGCCCTGAAGACCGGGTGCTCCTGGGTAGGCTGGATGGGAAGACAGCAGCTCAGGCTGGGACTGGGTGTGGAGTGTGGCAGGAGACGAGACGGGGGAGCTTCCTCCCGTCAGAGCGTAATAACTGCTTCATCGAGACATAATTTACATGTGACACAGTTCGTCCACTTAAAGCATGTGATTTGGGGGTTTTCAGGATGTTCCAAGTTGTACAACCATCGCTACAGTCCAATTTTGGGACATTTTCTTTGCCCACCCTCTTCAGCCTTTGCTATTCCCAACTCCACTGCTCCTCTGCTTGACACCCCGCCCCCCGCAAACCCTAATCCGTTTTCTGTCTCTGTGGATTTCCCTGTGTGGATCGGGTCACGGCGGTGGGGTTGTGTGCTGCGGCCCTTGTGTGTCCGCCTCTTTTGCTGAGCCCGGTAGCTTCAGGCTCGTCGGTGCCGTGGCCTGTGTCGTCTCCCTTCGCCTTGTCTCCTGGGCTCTGTGCTGTGGACACAGAGCAGAGCCGCTGGGATGCCTGCTCGTCCTCAGGAGCCTGAAGTGCAGTGTGAATGGGGCGTCACCCTGATCAAACTGGGCTTCTAGACAGCTCAGCCTCAAGCAGGGTCAGATGAAGCAGGGAGTGGCCTGAGGCAGAGACCCCAGGTCATCTTCTTGGGTTCTTGCGGGGAGGCCACGAAGGTCAGGAGCAGGAGCAGAGAGAGAAGCAGGAATGCAGAGGTGTCGAGGACCCATCATCAGGGCCGGCTGGGATGTGCTTGAGGGTGCCGCAAAGAGACCTGGCATGTCTGTCTGAGATGTTGGGGTCTGGGGTGTTGCACCTTGACTCTGAGGGTTTTGGCAGTTACCGTGATCAGTTGATTGTTGGCTCTGGAGTGAGGCAGGACCAGCACGCCTGCACTGAGAAAGTTGCTTTTGAGAGAGTAGGTGCACCCCAAAGCCAGGTCCTTGGGCCAGGTGTGAGACCTGGGACAGTTGCAAAGGTTGCTGGCCGCCCAGATAGAGTAGCCCAGGCCAGGTGGCAGTAGGCTTGTGGGATGCAGGAGCTGCTCACCGCTGAGGGGAGATGGGCTGTGCCTGGGCAGAGAGAGGACAGAGAATGTTCTGAACCCAGGCATGCCAGAGCAGGGGCACTGGTGAAAGAGAAGGTGATTTGGGTCTGTTGGAACCCACAACCTTGGCAAGCAGGGTGGTAGCCCAGGTGCATTTATACTGGCGGGGTGCCAACTGGTTTACACTGGCGACCAGTGCTGGGCTAAGCTTCCTAAAGTGTATCACGTCCGTTATTCTTCCCGACAGCCACCCAGGTTGGTGGCATCATGCATACCACTTTATAGATGCGGAGACTAAGACTTAGGGAGATTTGACGCTTGCTCTGAGTCATGTTTATAAATACTGCTGGTTCCAGGTCCTTACACAGTTTCCATTTACATGTAGAGAAGAGTCATAATAATCCCAGCATGGTTTGGACAGAAAGATCTGCCCTGCTGCTGGCGAGTCTAGGAAGCTTCTGGAGATGAAACATCCATCCAGCAGATCGTAATGAGGGGCTGGGTGCTTAGGGGCACAGGGGTGATAAGAAACCCTCCCAACCTGGTGTCCTGGATGGGGCAGTCTAAAAGGGACACCCCCTCCCTGGCCTCCCCATCCACACCCACAGTGAACGTGGGTGGGGAAAAGTACCGAAGCCAGCAGCAGGCGCTGCTTGGCAGCCTCTGAGCAGACACAGGGCACGCAGGCAGGCCGAGGGTTGCAGGCTCCTGGAGGAGGGAGGGTGGAGGCCGCGTGGCAAGGAGAGCAGGAAGCAAGCTGGGATTCTCTGAACAGAAGCAAGACAGCGACGGCCCCGTGGAGCTGGGGTGAAGGGCAGCCTGTCCCCTTGCCCCCGGAGGAAGTCTCTTCAGCCCCGGCAGGCTTCTCCAGGAATGCCCCTCACCTGCTTCAGGTACCCCTGGGCTTGTTTGCCGGCCAGGGTTGTTCAGTTCTGCATGCAGGTGCTAAGTGGGTCTCCAGCAGCTCCGGAGAAAGAGATGCATTGAAACCGTGCGGTGATGGGGAGGAGCTCTGGGAAGAGCAGCCCTCACGGAGCGCCTGTGTTTTGCAGCCTTCTGGAACCGAGCAGCTTTTAGAATTTCAAGCCACAATTTGTATTCAAATGAAGGTCATTTGAAAGGTGTAACATAGTAAACAGGCATTATTTCATTTTGATGGTGGCACTAAAATTATAGTGTTGGTTGAATTATTTTAGTGTAGGACCATTACCATCTCCCTAAAACACTTAGAGGGGTTCTTAGAACACTGCTTTCATCCCAAAATTAGAAGAAAATTAAAAATCACAAAGCAGTGGTGGCAGCGATGGCGAGGCTGGGAGAGGACCCCGGCATGGCGGTCAGGACGCTTTCCACCATTGCTCCCCAGCTCCGTCCCAAGTGCATGCGGACAGGGCCGCGCCTTAGCGCCTCCTGCGGTGAGGCACAGAGGGCCGCCCCCACCAGCCTGTCCCTCTGTCATTCAGGGCCTTACAGTCCCCCTGGGGGCCCTTCCTCCCTGGGCTTTCCTTCAGCAGAGGCGGTCTTGGAGGAGCGCTTTGGAGAGGCCGTGTACTGCGCCCTGCCAGCGCCCTTTCTGTGGGTCCTGGTGGCAGCACTGTCTGGGGAAGCTGTGAGTCCCCTTCGGTAGCGCTCAGGGTCATCCATCCAGGCCTGCACGTTCGGGTGGGAGTGGGGGAGATCAAGGCTGCTGTGTCTTTCCCGGGGGCGGTTACCTTTCTACTCCCACTGGGCACCCAGAATCCTCTCACCCCTTTCAGAGGCCTGGGGCTGCCCTGTCTGCCCAGGCAAGGACGTCTCAAGGAGGCTACCTGAGGGCTTGTGGGGGGGGAATAGGCCCCCTTAGGGACTCTGTGCTGCAGCACGTCGTAGCGAGAATCGGAAGCACATGGAGTGACAGAGCCAGGAGAGACTCGGCCATCTCCGTCTTCCCCGGTGCAGGGCTGGAAGTCAGGGGCAGGAAGGTCACATCTCAGGTCGTTGTGTGCACAGGACTGAACCTGGAGCCATGGACCTCTCTTGCTGGCCCTGGGTGTTGGTTGCTTATACAGAGGCCCCTGGGTCGCAGAGAGGGCATGTGCTGCTAAGGCAGCTCAGTGACTTGGAAGCACACCCTGTAAGCAAACGTGTTGAGATTTCTGCAGTGAGACAGGTGAATGCCACACTAAGTTTGACAATAGGACTATAAATTGTATCTATTCAGATTAAGTTTTACTATTAGAAGGTGTCAAAGTTAAGAAAAGGAACCTTCGGCTTCCACAAGCTTTTTGGATTTCACCTTTTCCAATGAAGGATGTGCCTATGTCTGATATAAACACATGTTTCTTGAAGAAAGTTGAAAAGTTCAAAAGACAAAGAAGATTGTCCTACATTTTACTGAGTTCTAGACTTTTATCTATGTATTTTTACATAGCTCTGTTGTTACTTTGTATAATTTTGTACCCTATTTTTTCATTGTATTAATGTATAATATATAGTTTTGCACTTAATGCATTTAATGGGTAATATATTTTTATTGCATTACATAATAAACACATTTCCATGTTGAAAACACTGAAACAGTTTGATGGTTCCCTGGTGTTGGATGCCAGGGCTTCACAACCCTTGGCTCGGTCCTTCTCTCCCTACAGTAAGGCCGCTTCTCCACGCAGGCGTGCTGTACCCCACAGAGCCTCCTTCAGAGCACTTCCTGGTGGGTGGGTGGGTAGGGTCTGGAGCCCCCCAGATTTCACCCAGGAGCAGTGCTTTGGGCCAAAGGCGATGCACAGCTTCCAAGGTTGCTTCTAGGAAGCATCGTCTCCCTCTCCCATGCTGGTCACAGACAATTGGGAAATTGCTCAGAAAGTGGGGGCAGGTCCTGGAGAGGGGCCTCTTGTCTGTGGGCACGCATGTGGAAAGCAGAAGCAGGCAGAGAGCAGTCTTCGGCAGGCTTCTCGTTTCCTCAGAGCGGTAGCTAGCATTGCCCTGGGTCTGGGTTCCCCACCTCCAAGGGAGTGGCAGAGAGGCGCTGACTCCTTGACTCTCTCCAAGTTGTCCCTCCCTTCACTCTGCAGGAATCCCCGCTGGCCAACTGCATGATGGCCCTGGGTGAACGGGCTGGATTCGGGGAGGTCAGGGAGGGGAGGGGAGCAGACAGATCCCGCCTCAGTCGCCTAGACCCCCAGGAGTTGGTGGGGACCAGGCCATGGTGGGACTGTTGGTCTTTGTGTGGGCTTCTGTCATTCTGCCACAAGGTGGGAGGGTGAGTGGGGTGGAATTAGAATTACTGGACTCCGTGATTTTGGGGTCCTGTGGGTTGGGAAGCCAGGCATCTCTGTATTGCTAACAGAGCGTCATCTTAACACTGCCTTCTTTGATCCAGCCTCTGGGCTGCTCATGTAAACCTTCTTGAGGCCTCATCCACCTACACACTGCATGGAATTGGGAAGTTCACTGGGGCTTATGAAACATGTGGGGCTGTCGGTCCTGCTTTAGTCACTTTCCCGTTGCTGGGACAAAATATTCCCACAATTTAAAGGAGGAGAAATTTGTTTGGCTTACAGTTCCCAGTGTGTCCAATCCACAGCGGGCTGCTCCAAGACAGGAACAGGATGAAGAAGCAGAACTGGTCGCCCCATGGCAGCCAGGAAGCCAAGAGAGAAGGGAGGAGCCAGGACAAGAACACAGACTTCCAAGTCACATGCCAGTGACCCAGCTCCAACCAGGACTTGCCTCCTTAACAGCACCTTCAATTGCTGAATTCATCAATGGGTGACTCCACTAAAGACTATGGCGCCCCCCGGACCCCCCAGTCCGATTACTTTCCAAACACATGAGGCTTTTGGGGGGACACTTTAGATCTTAACCATAACAGATCCTAATTGCTGTCTTTATCCTGTGTTATTCTCCCCTCAAGCAGGTTGTCCAAAGGTGAATTCCAGCAAGAATCCAAGAGTATACAGGGCTGGGTTGGGAGTCCAGAGGGTCTGCATTTCTGGAAACTGTTTGTATCTTGATGTCCTATTCTTAGAAAATACCTGGCTTGGTCCTGCTCTTCCGTCCACATGGTGGGATGCTGATACCCTCAGCCCTGAGTTTGCCGTCCCCAGAGGCAAGACTGTAAGACCTGAGTGACCCCCTCCACTGCTGCTCACCCTTCCCTCTACCATGTTCCAGCTCCTTTCAGTTCCAAAGGCCCCGCCACTGTTCTGGCCTCAGGGCTGCGGTACCCACTTTTTCCTGCCCTTCTTTGTCTGCTTTTCTAAGTCTCAGCTTAAATCTCAACCCCCAGACCTACCAAGCACTCCTATCTTAATCTGTCATCACACTATAGCCTTTCATTTATTATACTTAGGTTGTTTTCAGGCATTTGTTTAACATTTTGTTTTATTTTATTCCCTATTTATCTTCTCTATGAAGCTTCATGAAGGCAGGTTTCATAACTAATTTGTCCAGTGGTATAGCCCAGTGGCTGCTTGGTACATGGTGGGCACTCAATAAATAGATTTATCAGATGAATAGATGTGTGGATGGATGGATGGATGAATGAGTGGGTAGGTGGGTGGATGGATGGATGGGTGAATGAGTGGGTAGGTGGGTGGATGGATGGATGAATGGATGGATGGATGAATAAGTAGGTAGGTGAATGGATGGATGGATGGATGATTGCATGGGTGGATGAGTGGGTGAGTGGCTGGGTAGGTGGATGGGTGAAGAGGTGAGTGGATGGATGGATGGATGAGTGGGTGGAGGTATATGTAGATGGGTGGGTGGACAGCAATACTAAATACTGCACTTTGGGGGCATTCTATGGAAATTAGGCTAGATATCTTAAATGTCCTAGGTTCATCCTGCATTAGGTAGCTGTATTCTGACTCTTGGTTACAAGTTACAGAAAAAAAAAAACCCTCAAGCTAGCTGTAGGAAAAGAGTGGGAGCCTATTGTCTCACAGAGAGGTGGCTCCAGGCAGAGCCTGGTACCGAGCTGGAAGGCCATCTGGAGTCTCTTCGTCTTTTCCCTATTGCGCTTCCGCATCGGTGGCTTGTGGCCGACTGGCTTGGTCCTGCTCTTCCATCCACATGGTGGGACGCTGATACCCTCAGCCCTGAGTTTGCCATCCCAAGAGGCAGCTAGCAGTCCTAGGTCCAACGTCAGAGCCCTGCGGAAGAGAGCCCGAGTCATTTAGTGCAGGGAAGCAGATCACACGTGCACTGCTGGGGGCCCCTCCGTGGTGTGCCGTGCGGTCACTGCACAGAGAAACAGATCAGCGTATGGACAATGGCTCTCGTTTCCCTTTTAGGCTGAAGCTCTTCCCTAAACTGCGCACCTGACACCTGCCCATTTGGAGCTGGAGCACAGAGGAGTGGGGTCGACCTGCTGAGGGGGCCAGGCTGCTTTGCACAAGCAACTGTAGCCGTAGCTGCTGCAGCCCCTTGTGAAGAAGGGCTTCCTGGGTTTGCCCAGGAGGACTCACTGCACAGAGGGTGGAGCCACCATGGAGTGGGCGGAGCCCTGCCCGGGCTCTTCACCTACACCCCAGCTTTTCTAGAATCTGGTTTTGCAACTGGCAATGTGCTGCCATTTTTCCAAATAGAAATTTTCTCCATGAGAAGAAAGAAACCCCTTTATGCACTTGTACAATGCAGAATCTAATTTAGGTTTCAATAAGGGAAGGAACCATTATATCACCCTACTTCAGTGCTTTTTGTCATTGCGTTATATTTTTAAAAATACTTTCATCGGGGACCCGATATACACTTACAATCTCTCTGCATTTATTTTCTTTTAAGAACACATATAATAAAACTCCAAGTTAATAGCATGAAAATAATTTCTACAATAACAGTTGTAGCAAATCTCAGAATTGCCAGGGTGAAGGTGGCTAGACGGAGTGAGGCAATTACGTCTATTATTAGCAGCGCCTGGGAAGGATTGATGTACAGTGGGCTGTGTGTAAGCAGAAGCCTTCAGACGTGAACTACATTTTAATAGTGGAATTCTCATAGATTATAACTCCCTTCATTAACATTTTCACACATCGCTGACTAACAAATGAGGAGAGAGGCCTTCTGCATGCACGGATTTATTATGCTCTGGGTACTCTCTGCACCTCTGTCTGTGGACGGGAGCTTCGTCTTTTAACCTCTGACTGTGGGAGGATTAGCTCTCCCTGGGCTGTTGCCTTTGGGGACAGGGAACATTCTGGAAGCACAGGCCATGCAGTGTTAGGAGATGGCTCCTGGGTGCCGTGCTCCTGGTTGCTGCCTGGTGCTTCTGCTTTTCCTGGCCTGGCACCTGCAGGTGAAATCATAGCTCATGTCAGAACAGACCTGGTGTTCCCACACTCTCTGCCATGGGGTGTTCTCTTCTGCAGGACTCCTGGCTCAGGAATTTGGGTTGCCTGCAGGGCATGGTGCCCTTCCACCATGAAGATAGTCATTTGATAGAAGATAAGGTCTCTCAGCAAGAGGATAAATCAGGGGACACAGTCCAAAATGTGACAGAGGGGGCCTTGGGGAGGATTCACTGGACAGAGAAAGGGAAGTAGCCCTTGGTCAGGATCCAGGCAAGTTGGCTGCCCCCATGCAGTGCTGTGTCCTGGGAGAGGGCAGAGTTAGACCCAGTGCTGCCTACCCACTAAGGAGAGAGATGTTATGGTTTAGATATAGATGTTCCCCAAAGTCACACGCGATCCTAGGCACCGCTTTTGGAAGATGATTGGATTTGGGGGTTATAGGTGACTTGCTGTTAGGAGGTGGGGTTTGATCTGAAGAGGCCAGTCACTGTGGGCATAACCTGGACACACATATCCAGCTTGTCCTTTGACTGTCTGCTTCCTGTCCACCATGCTGTGAGCAGCTCTCCTCCCAGGCCTCACTGCCATGCTGTCCTGCCTTGGAGCTGGATGACTATGCCCTGAAACGTGAGCCGACACAAACCTCTCCTTCTAGTTGTGGGTGTTGGGTATTTTGTCCCAGCAATGAGGAAAGTGACTAAGACAAGAGGAGGCAGGGCAGTGCCCTCATGGGACTTAAAAACAATTGACTGTGCATGCACACGAACTGAGTGGGGAATGCTGGGATTTGTGGGGAATGCTGGGACATGTGGAGAATGCTGGGATTTGTGGGGAATGCTGGGACATGTGGGGAATGCTGGGGCATGTGGAGAAATGCCATCTGCTGGTCACTCCACTGCTCAGAGGAGGCGTCTGGAAGAGCCTGCAAGTACTGGGCCCCGTGGGCATGCCCAGACAAGGTGGTCCCTGGTAGTCGTTGTACCTGGCGACACTGGGTGAGGAGCATGAAGGTGTGGGGTCACGTAGGGAGAAAACTTCCCAGCCTTCACAGGAGTGGGGCTGAGTTTTCTGCCCACCCTTTCTGTGGAAACCCCTGCTGCTTTCTTCTGGGGACACAAGCCCTTGGTGATGCAGGGCCATTCGTTCAGAAGCTGGCTTTCGGGCACACATTGTGATGCTCGCTGGATCCCCACTCCCTCGGACCGGTTCTCCCCATTGCTCCCTGACTGAGAGGGGTTGTATCTTGGAATCTTTCAGAATGTTCTATCCCAGGGATTTTCAACCCTCTCTGCACATTATCATCCCCTGGAGAACTTAAAAAACCTACCAATGGGGGGTTCAAACTCACAGACTATGTCTGATGGTCTTGGGTGAGGCTGGGACATTGGTATTATTTAAAAGCTCCCCCAAACGATGCTAATGTCCAACTCAGGTTGAGGACGGAAGCCATGGTGGCAGGTGACCCGGCCCCTCAGGTGCATGAGCTGGAGGAATGTGGTCTGGCTGGAATTAGCCCGCAGGCTGCAGGCAAGTGGGGTGCCACTGTGGAGCCCCGGATCTTCCTTCCTGTGCTCTGCGGCCTGCAGACCTTCACTGCTGCAGGACACGGGCCTACAGGTTGCCCTGGAAAGCCTGCCTTGCGGTTCTCTCTGTCTCTCCTTCCTCCCCTACTAGCCAACACCACAAGATGCCCACCCCATCAGGTGCAGCCAGAGCTGGCTGCCGTCACCTCCGCTTTTCTGTAGTCCCCAAGACCTTGGTGGCTCAGTTTGGCACAGTGCCACCCCGGCAGCAGGAGCTGATCTGCCCCCCACTCCCACCCACTGTGGGGATTGGCCCTTAAATAAAACCAGTAGACCCAGGGCGTGCTTGGAACCTAGTCAGGGTGCTCCAGGTGGTGGTGGGTTCTTCAAGGATGGGAAGGGGTGACCCCTAGGCAGGGTCTGGGGAAGAGGCTGGGGTGCACTGGGTGGTCCTCCTAGGAGATGCCCTGGCTGCTCTGGGGGCTGGTGCTGGGCTTCCTCCCACTGCGCAGGGCTCCCCTGCATCCTGGCACCTCATCAAGTGTTAAGGAGCACAGGAGGCAGACCTAATGAAAACCCAGTTTCATTTTGCATAATCAGGCGCTATTGAAATGATCCTTTCAGTGCTGCATGCCGCAAATTAACAATCTGACTTATATACAATAAAAACCCGAGGATTGTACAAAGCGATACTTCTTAGGTGGTGGATACACAGATGGAAATGCATTTAATGAACTACAAGTCCCCGAATGGATTCTAAACTTCTTGTAATTACCCTGGAAAGAACTCAGTAGAAACCGAAAAAAAGCTTTTTGTGTTCCGCCACCCCCTGCATTATGGCAGGCAGTTTCCTCCATCCTTCAGGCTGCCTTGTCAGAAACGAACATCTTCATGTGACGGATTCTCCTAGGCCCCCATCCAACAGGTAGAGTTGGGCCACATTGACATTAGCAAACCCCATCTCCACTCCCCAGATTCTGAAAGTAGTGTGATTTGTAAAGACTCTGATGCTGGACAAAATGAACCCATAGCCAGGATCAGCCAGTGGGGATGGCATGGGTGCCCGAAGCGTCAGGAGGGACCCTGTCTCTGGAGCACTGAACTGCCCATGTCCAAGCAGAGCCAATCTCAGACAGATGATTTAGCCGTAGGAGATTTCTTTGAAACATGTTCCAGGAAGAGGCTGTTAGAAGGTTCCACTGGGAGGGCCTGGCTGCAGGGGACAGAATAAGTTGGAGATATTTGGGCCAACCAGAGCTGAGCCGATACCAGCTCCAGGTACCAGCGGGCCACCTCCTGACTCCCACCAGCAGGGGCCTGATGCAGGAGGGAGCCATCTGGAACCGGCCTCTTCCAAGGGACAGTTCCATGGAAGGGGGGTGACGAATGGATGTGGCATCTTCCAAGTGTGCCACCCTCGATGAGTATCACAACCTGTTCCATATTTATTATGGGCAACCATTTGACTAACGGAGAATTTAGATGAGTAACATTCAGGCCAGAGAAGTAATTTCCTTTGAGAAAGCGATTTACATGCACTCCACAGAGAGAGCCATCACTGGTCTCTTGTCGTGTCAACTGACATAATGAAGTTGGAAATAACGCAGAAGGTTAATAGGTCCAAGTTATCTCCCTAGAACTGAAAGGGAAGATTTACAGTGTGGAGGTGGTTTTTTGTATTTCCAGTAGGAATCAAAAGCCCCCCCCCCCAATTTATTAGAACCCACAGTTCAAGGTGTCTGCTTGGTTATTGCTTCTAAGTGAGGTGGTGAACCTCGTGATCTGGGTGGATGCTCTTGCCTTTACCAAGAGCCGTCTTTCCCCAGGTCGCTGGCTAGGGGCTTTGACCTTGCTGCTGAGATTCAAGTTTACTCCGAAAGGAGTGCCAACAGCTTTTGACTCTGGAAGGTCACATCATTTGTTTGCTGTCTTCTAAGCAGAGGTTTAAATGTCTTTACCACCTCGATCTTTCAAAAATAATTTTTGATGTATCGTTGTCATCATTTGCTGCCCCTAGAACATGGTGGCTTGGCCCTCAGCTTGAGGAATGTAGGGAAACAACTGAATCAGAACAAGGAGAATGCTTGAGTAGAGCAATGATATAACTTCAAATTGAAGGCCAGAAGTGACCTGTGGAGGAGGCCTTCTGGCTTTCCGCCTGAAATGAGCTTTCCCGGAAGTCCCACCCAGGCCTCTTCTAACAATCCACTGGACAACTGTGTCTGCAGAGGCGGTGGGAGGGGTGACCTCTCACTCCGGACTTCCCCGCCTGTGGCAACACGGGGTGTGTGGCTTACGAACAAGGGGAGAATGGGTATGGCAGGCCACTAGCAGTCTCTAGCACAAATGCTTAGCTCATTTATTGTTAATCTTGTTTTGTGTTGAATGTGATCTCTAAAATTTCCTTCAAATATTGCTTTGGCGGTATCCCATGATTGGTTTTTGGTTTTCTCCCCAGTATTATACTGAAAAATTTCAAACATAAATGAAGGGTTAAGTGACT